>JAJHUR010136766.1:0-43082 GCA_027495735.1 Lutjanus campechanus
GGGGGTGGCCGAAGAGTAATTAAGGGTGGCCTCGGCCACCTCTGGCCACCCCCTGGCTCCGCCCCTGGCAATGTGTGAAATATTACTTTTTGATTCAATTAATGCTACACTTGTAGAGGGCTATTAGTTGCGAAAGGAAATTTACTAAATGTATTTTTTTTATTACAGTGGTGTCATCATTTTATTATGAGCCTCGTGGGTAAATGAAATACTGTAGCCTAAATGAGAATCTGTTAACAAACTTTAAAACTGTTTAAAATATCAGTATTTTTGCAGTAAGAGGATATTCTACTCTGGTTCATATGAAGAGTGCTGTGGTTTTGATTAGTAAGGTGGAACAGCAATGCTCCGTGTTGCCTGCTCTCTCAGTGACATGCCGTCTCTGTGGGTCAGACTCGTGTCTCTCTACTCTGCTGTCTGACACGTTTCGCATAAATGACTTGCAGCAATGTTTCTCATCTTTCTTATAAAACCCAAACTTACTCCACACTTGTACATTATGAAAGTTTGGTGGCACGACACGGTACAATGTCACTTCTGTCGCTGTTTTCAGCGCGGTCTGTTTTGAGGAAATTAAGAGGAGACACAGGAGAGTGGGGAGGAAGTGCTTGTTTTGTGTGAGCGTGGCAGCAGGTGTCCAGCGAGAGCGGTGCAGGCAGAGGCAGGAGGAGAAAGAAAACAGAGGAAAATTACAGTGACAGCTCCTTGATGCCAAGAATGAAACAGCACGTCCTAATGAGATGTATCGATACGCTAGTGCTGCATTGATTTGTTTCCAATTCATATTCAGCTTTTTACTGATACAGGCGGTCTGAACCGATGCACCCGTATCTTACACATTTAAGTCCTTTGCATCAGATGCCTGTGTTACACCCCTACTTATTACATTACTTTATTCATGTGTCATTTGATCTCTGTATTCCCAGCTGATGTGAGAAGATTCCTGCTGAGAGTGAACAGGAGTAAAGCTGCTGGGCCTGATAACATCCCTGGCCCTGTACTCAGAACATGTGCCTACCAGCTAGTAGATCTCATTACTGACATCTTTAACATATCGCTGTCACAGGCAAGAGTTCCCACCTGCTTCAAAGCAGCACCCATTGGTCTGCAGTGTCTAGTCTAAATGACCACTGCCCTGTGGCAGTAAACCCCATTCTGATGAGGTGCTTTGAGAAGCTGGCTCTCCAGCACATAAAGACCAACATCCCAGCCAGCCTGGACCCTCACCAGTTTGCATTCAGAACCAACAGATTCACAGAGGACACCCTCTCCACTGCCCTCCATAGACCCCATCTGGAAGATAGCAACACCTACATCAGAATGCTGTTTGCTGATTTCAGCTCAGCATTCAATACAATCTCCCCCATGAAGTGGACTGCACACTGAACACTCCTGGCCTGAGTACCACACTCTACAACTGGATTTTAAACATCCTCACAAACAGACCCCAGATAGTTTGTATTGGCGGGCTCACATTCTCCACTCTAGTGCTCAACACTAGAGCCTCTAAGCACTTCGTGCTCAGCGCCCCCCTGTGCTGCACCCATTTATGCAACCACTGACACGGAGAAAACTTTGTTGTGAAGTCAAACAATGATGAGCCCTCATATCAGGAGGAAATCGACAATCTGGCAGAGTACAGAGACCAACCTACTGCTCAACATCAGGAAAATCAATGAGCTGATAGTTGATTTTTGGAAAAGGAGGCAAAGATGCACAATCCTGTCTACATCAGCGGAGCTGAGGTGGAAAGTGCAGAGTGCAGATTTCTTGTCAACTTCTACAGAGAAGCAAGAGGAAGTGTCCTGATTGGAAACATCACAAACTGGCATGAGACGTTCTCAGCCCAGGACAGGAGGACTCTGTGATTAAAACCACCTAGAACATCATTAGTACCCATCAGCATCAGTGAAGTAGGTGGGGTACCTGGGCAGAGTCCAGAGGATACTAAAAGACAACACCCAGTCCAGCCACAGCCTCTTCATCCTGCTGCTGTCTGGTAAGCAATATAGTATCTGATACTGTACAACCGGTCTACCATGTAACGTCTTCCCTCAGGCTGTGAGTCCTCAGCTCATCTTCCGCTTTTTCACCATAAACATAACTCACTCATAAACCCTTTTTTTAATTTGTTTAAATGCAACTGCCTGTTATGCTGGTTTTGCACATTACCATACCACTACCCTCCCTCCTTGTATATTGTTTGCACAATAAAATATTATAAAATATTATCTATAATATTAATATGATATATAATTAAGTACATATATATATATATACTGTATGTATGCAGCCTTCCTTTAGTTTCCCTTTTATATACTTTCCTCTATATCTCTGCCTGTTGTGTGGCATTGTACATTTTCTTAGCGTGTAGTGTGGAGCAGGCTACAACTGCATTTCATTGTGCAATCTTGTATTGTATGATGACAATAAAACTGAACCTTGAACCTTTGCATTGATATTTTCATTTAAACCTTTTAGTTTTTGAAAGACTAAATATTTATAGAGGACCTAAGCGGGTCTCATATTAGCTTTTTCTCAGTTTGTTTTTTTTCATTTGTTTTGTTCAATTAGACTTGAACTGGCTCAAGCTATTTGCCTGTTTTAAGCAATTTTTATTGCAGCTGTAATAGAGCTGTAGATCATTTTGATATCATCTGCATCGAATGGCTCCTCTGAATTGATTTTGTCAATATTTTATTAGACTATTAAAAGACAGCGTCTCTTCTTAGAGTGCGTCAGACAAGGTGGAGAGCCTTTTGTTAATGTATTCATTTGAAGATTTGATTGTATCATAATACAAAAACTAAAATTGGTAAGGTAGTGTACCTTTTACCTATATTTAAGTATCGTAAATCAAATCTTTTCTCTGTTAAAAGTTCAATTACAGGAAAAATATAACTCTGAGAATGAAGTGTAGGGTATAAGACAGTTACACTGTTGGCATATGGAATCTTCTAATTATCAACAATGACATTACTTATTTATGAATCTGCCTGCAGCATATTATAGATGCGTTCTCTCCTAAGGCTGAGTTTATTCCCAACACGTTCATTTAAATAAGTCAAATGTGGAGCCCAGTAAATTTCCTGCTGAGTCATTGGGACATTGCATTATGTGAAGTGTCAGTTACACTGTGCAGAATCAGCTCACAGACTCTATTAAAAAGCAGCATTTGGCCTCTTCAGGATCAAAATTGCTTCTCTCATCAAGAGCAGAAAATGTGGAGAAGATTGTCTTGTTGTTAGGTATGCTCCGACTTGTGTTGTGCAGGAAAAGCAGGATTCCACTTTGAGATTAAGAATTAATAAATGCTGTTTTGTGCCAGAGAACTGTACGATCATTTTCATATTTCAAAGGACAAAGACGAAACATTATCATAGGAAAAATGGGACAATAATACAGCCCCTCATGCCATTTTCGGCTTCTTAATTTAGCTTGCAAAAATAGAAAGTCTTTAGGCTATATAAGTCCACTGGGCTTTCAGTCTGTGTTCTCTGAGAGCAGCAGGAGAGGATGCAGCCGTGTTAAAGGTCATGCGTTCTTGTCTGAAAGGAAACCTTTCAAATCCCTTTAAACAAAGAGTAACACATTAAATCAACCATTAACAAACTACAGCCTGTACAAAGAACTGCTGCTAGAATATTTACCAAGACCATCAAATTTGATCATATCACCCCCGTACTCATTTCATTGCACTGGCTCCCTGTACATGTTTGATCTGATTTCAAGAACCTACTTTTAGCCTATAAAATATTACATGGACTTGCACCATCCTACTTATCATCCTTAATCAGTCCTCATATACCTGGCAGGGCTCTACGATCACAAGATGCTGGTCACCTGACACTTCCAAAGATAAACAAACTACCATTCAATGGCAGAGCTTTTTCTTACCGAGTCTTTCTTCACTGGAATCCTCTTCCTATCTAAATTCAAGAGTAGCTTGGCTGACTCATTCAAAAATGAAATTAAAACACATGTATTCACATCAGCCTTCAACCTCACTTAGTTTGCCCCGTGTATCAAACTGTGGTCATCCAGCTTAACTGCAGTCTTGAGGGTGTATGGTTACATATATGCACCATACAATGTACATTTTTATCTGTGTGTGTTTTCTAATCTGTCTAAATGAACAGGAGTTTTTTGTGCATATTATGTATTGTGGTATTTAACCTTAATTTTCTGGTATTTTTAAGTATTTACAGGGTTCAACATAAATGGTTTTATGGTCCAGTCAGGCAAAGAAGAAGAATTCTACTTGCCCTCTGTTTTATTTATTAACGGTTATCAAACAACAACAAAAAGTTAAGACTAAAGTTAATTGTCATGTTTAGTATAGGGCTGCAGCTTCAATAAAATATAGGAAAATAGTGAAAAAATGTCCTCCGCAGTTTTTCAGTCCAAGGTGATGTCTTTAAATGTCCAGAACCCAAAGATATTCAGTTTAAAGTGATAATAAATTAAGAAATGTTGAAATATTCATGTTTTTACTTCACTTGAGTGAGTTGCCAGATTTACTAGCCTGGCACTTTATTTTTATTTACTTGTTTATTTTAACCTTTATTTATTCAGGGTAGGTTCACTGTGAGTGATGCTCTCTTTTGCAGGAACGCCCTGATCACAGTCCCACACTTACACAGTCACACCTGGAAGCTGCCCAGTACAACCACAGTCTGATCTGTCCAGCTCCACTGGAGCAGTTGGGGTTAAGGGCCTTGTTCAAGGGCATCTCAGTGGTGGTAATGAGGGAGGGGTAACCACCGCCTTTCACATTCCCCACCCAGATTTATCCTGCTGGTCCGAGGATTGAACCGACAATCTTCCGGTCACAAGCTCGCTTCTCTTAACGTCAGGCCACCCACTGCCCATTTGCCCTGGGCAAGCGAGCAACCCTTGATGTTGTTGAGCCCTGCCAGGCTAAATGTACCGGAGTATTTTATGTGCATGCTGTGCATCATTGTATATCACCTCACGTACTGTATATCTTCCTTATTGTTTTTTTGTTTTTTTTATGTTTTTTTATTTTATTTTAGACATGCTGTGATAAACAAGCATTGAATGTATTTTCAGTGGATAATATGATGTTTTATACAGAAGAATCTCAAAAGTGTCAAGTCGTTTTGGTAATTAAAACCGACAAAGGCAGGTGTGTGTGTGTCTGTGGGGAGCACCTGAGCTGCTGTGGGAATTCGTTTCATCTCACTGGCCCTTCCCTTCCCTCCTCTGAGACCCCCGGCCTCAAAAAAACAAAAACATAACCACACTTAGACTCCAGTGGGAGTTCAAATTGCAGGGTAAGAAGGGGGGTGCGGTAGTCTGACCACACAGTGGATGTTTGAGCTCATGTCCCAGCACCACCTAGATCCCCCACCAAGGCTCAGACATACAGACATGCAGATAGGATGTCCAGAGGGAGAGGGGAGAGGACAGCGGTGCGTACGGAAAGCCGGCGTCCTGCCAGCCTCAGCCAGCTGTGCAGAGAGAGGAAGACGAGGACTGCCCTCCCTGTCCCCATCTGTCAGTGTGTGTGTGTCTCCATCTCTGCTGCGCTGTCTGTGCCTCCGTCTCTTTTCTATGCTGATTGATTAGCTGTTTACGTCTCTTTCTCCTACAATCACCCCCCCACACACACATTGCTGCACCGTCTTCTTCATTTCCCTTCTTTCCACCCCTCTTCTCCTTTCTCTCCACCTCCTCCTCTTTCCCTCTCACACAGGCAGACAAAAACACCACCACCACCTCCTCCTCCAGCTCCCCCCCACCCCCTCCTTATCCGAGAAAAATAGACTGGATGCTCATGCTTGCCAAAGTGCCTGCGGAAAGCCTGGCCAGGGCTTTCACAGAGCTCTACGAGCAGTAATAGGCGGGCAGAAGAGGAAAAAAACACGGCACAATTTGGTCCATGTGTCTTGTTTCAGGAAATTGCATTTTAAAGGGCAGCAGGTCTTTTTTGCACTCAAGTGAAGGGTGAGAAACCTTCACCTACGCTTGTCTGTTTGGGAATATCCTGTGTGTCTGTGTACATGTGCGTTTGTACATCCCACTTTCTTTTAAAGCTTATGAAAGAGCGAGTTTCAGACATTTAAAAAGATAACATCTCCAGACATTTCTAATACCGAGGGCCTGTTACAGACACTCACACAGTTCAGTATCTGCTCATCTCTCCCCTGAAGTCATCCTGTAGAACAGAGTTATGTTATTTTACGGAGGCTTTTTGTTTTTCGGATTATTGCCTTGGTTTTGTTTTTTGTTTTTTTTTTGCTGTTACACTGTCCCGCACTGTTCTTGTTTTTGTGTGCTGAGGCCCGTAAGGCATGAAAGAGGAGAGAGCGAAGGAAAAGATGAGGAAAAACAGATTAACATGCAGCTAATTGTAACGGAAACGCCATCTCCCTCACACCATTGTCTTGCCCCTGCGCCCGTTTGGATGGCGCATAAAGACATAATTCCCCTAATGTGAGGTATTTGTAACGCTGCCTTTGTTGGCAGCGGGTTGTCTGGCATATCGCTCCGCTCTGAGGAGCCTCTGCCAGCCTCACCAGCCTCGTGCTATCCATCACCAGCATCCATGCCAGGCGGGCCTCAGCACACATGATTCTGCACCCACAAACAGCCCTGGTCCTCTGGGACAACATCAGGGGTGTAGAGTGTGTGTATGTCACTGTGAATGTGTGTGCGTTTGTAACACGGTAACCCTGTTTGTTAGTCATCTCATTGTCAGTGTAAACAGCTCTCTTTTTGTCCTCCCACAAGCCACAGTGGTCTGTGTTTTTACAGGCCATGAGTGCTCATTACTGTTGCAATTTAAACCTTCACTGATTCAGAATCACATCTACATTTTTGTGAGCTCACGTGTTCTTCAGTTTTCTTCAAAATGTTTAGTATCTGAAAGTTTTCAGAAATTCCTCTGACAAATTAAAATATAGCTTGTGTTTAGCTTTTATATACAGTCCGTATCAAAGGCTAAACCTGTTAATTGCATCATGAGGAAAACCTCAATCATTCTTATAAAACACTACAAAAGAGCGTATTGTGTTGGATCACACTGTGAATGAGGCTCAGACCTTTAATTTTAACTGCCTCCATCCTCTGAATGGCTCATTTAAACCAGCACTGAGCTCACTGGCATTGTTCGCATTTTTTGGCACCGTCCGTCTGCCACTCGGTCCGCAGAGTTCAGGAAGAGACAGGGTTAAGCCTGAAACACTTTTTTTTTTCATTCAGCAGCTCAGAAAGCTGCCAAACAATTCTGAGGCTGTTGTTGGCTCTTTGTCTCTGTCAGATCGGCAGAAGAGAAATAAATAAGAAGCAGAGAGAGATACAGCTGTCGAGACCAGCGAGAAGGCAGAGATTCACTCACAAAAACACACAATCACGGAGTAATAATCACATCACCATGGACGTGTCCCTGACAAGCAAGCATGTGCATGTGCCCGTCTGTGTATATGTTGCTTTTATTTACCGTGTCAACATCAGCTTTACTTTTCCCTCCCCTCCTTCTCTGCCCACCGCTGTCTGCGCCATAAATGCCAGCAGTCAGGAATTCATCTAATTCACGGCGCCAGCCGCAGTATTTCCCATCCCCCTGTCAAAAAGCCGTATCCAGCCTTATGCACCTCCTTGTTTACTCTGTTGCTTTATTCTTCCTCCTCAATGTACACATGCAGCCCTGACCACAGTGAAAACAAACAAATCTGTGTAGGAACACAGTGTACAAAATGGTAACACTACCTTTTAAATACTGAGCTGAACCTCATTTAGAGTGATGTTTGTCTCAGCTGTCTCAAAGATTCTCTCATAGACTATAACAACAAGATTATTCAAGTTCAAATTTTTCTTTAACTGCCTCATTTGTTTTTCATGAACATGGAAGGCCTTTATTTTGTTGTTTATTTTTTGTTATTTAGTTGTTATTGTTTGCGCATTTCATGTTAATTAGAGTTCAAATTCATGCTGAATATTTGTTGAATGAGTTAGTTTCTGTTCATGAGTTGTAAGAAATCATTAATAATCTTGTATAATGAATAGATGTTTATTATGGTTAAATTGAGCTGTATGGAAATGGAGTTTGGCAGACAGTAACTCAGTGTTCAGAGCAGTGGACTTTTGTTTTCAGGATAACAGGCTGAGCTTTACATTGACAGTTGACAGTTATAAACAGATGATCAACTTGCAGTGTAGCACTCTTCATCATCTATTATTGTGTTAATTACAGTGTTGCACTCTTCTAGTGCTCCTTCAGTTTTCTTGCAGCCTGCCTGAGCTTCCTCAAGTTTAGGGTGGTGTGCAACTTGCTTCAACAATTCAACCACATATTAAATAGGGATTCAACATATTTGACATAGACTATAGTTCCAACTGACTGCTTTACTCATTTTTGGACACACAATTGTCAGACACTGCTCCTTTAAAGGACGTGGTTTCTTTATGACCTGTAAAACTCATTCCAAACACCTGATTCTTGTTTCAAGTTGCACAGTCATCAATCTAAAAAGCAGTACTGCAGTTTGACATTTTTGGGGATTAAAGTTGGATCAGGCAGTAAACGAAAATTAAATTCTTTTGAAACCCAAAGGAAAGAAAGATTTTTGATTTGACCAAAAGAGGAGAAAAGATCAGTTTTTGTAACCAGAGACGTCTCGTCTCAGCCTTCAATTCTGCCTCTTCCCCAAAGGAAATTAACCGACGGATTCCTCCTGACAGACAGCTGTTCCTCCCACAGTGGGTCTTCTTCATAACCTGCACCTCCCCACGTCACACACACACATACACACACTATTCCAAGTTACTGCCTCCCAGGAGAATAAATCTGCAATCAACTGGGCCTATAAATAGCTGTGGCACACTTCACTGCTGCTGAGGCCCCCCTGCCCTTCCCAAAGAGCTTCTAACACACACACACACGCACTCTGAGGCTCTCCACTCCTAATCCAAAGCAGGGCGCCCAGCCTTTCTTTGCTACTCTGCCTTTCCTCCTGCTGACGTTATGTGCTAATATTTCTGCGAGCAAACACATTAACAGAGGCTAATTAAAGTAATTTGTCCCTCACATATCTGCACATTAGTTCTAATAGCTTTCAGGCAATTAAAAGCCCGAACCACCAGCCATATTAGCCATTCCATCTGAATCACTGTGCTTAAATCCTCGGAGAGAGCCGCTAACGCTACGCTAGGCTAACGCTAGTTATTGGTAGCCGGGGCTAATCACCTCATTAGTCAGCAGGCTTAATGAGATGTGTTATTTAAGTAGATACTGTATCAGGCAGAAGGGGGAACCTGTTCCTCTGGAGCCAACACACACAGAAAGAGATAGAGGGGGAGATTTTTATCAACATTAATCTCACACAAGCACACACACACACACTTACTGGTTTCACAGAAAAAAACTATATAAATAGATTTTAGAATGAATACTTTCAGTGACTGTACGGAGAGAAACTCATGTTAAAGCAACAAAGCTACACTGTGAGAAAACGCTGAGACAATAAAAGTCTTGTTGTTTATCAGACAGAAATATAGAAACACTATATGGATGCAACAGGCAGACATGTGACTGGTAAACATATTTATTTCATTTCCCATTTCAATGGGAATTATTGTCTGGAAGTCATTCATCAAAACCAGTAAAACCAATTATCAGTTTCCAGACTGCTTCTTCTGAGAAACCTCTCCACACTCCTGCAAGTCATAAAGCAGCTTTGTTTGAAGGATAAACACCTTGAAACGAACCATCACGTTTTCAAGGGAGTCATAAACACAAACATACAGAAAATACAGTGCATAAAGCAGAACAGCACAGATACACTCACACATACACAAACATAAGCTCTTCCAGGCCGAGCCACTCCTTTACCCACTGCTTCCCCTAAAAATGCTGAAATACATACAGAAAGTGTACACATACCCATAAAAATCTATATACATGAATTTACATGGGCCTACACAATAAAGAGAAATGACCTTCATAATATAGATATTAGCATAATTAGAAGCAAGAGTAGGAAGTGGTTTTGGAAAATGGACAAAGGGAACAAAAAGCTCTGACGTGAGATGCAGCTTTTAGACGCTGGTCCAGTCCATCTTGATTCATCCATCTTTAAACCTGGCTATTTTTCTCTTGACGGGAACATGCAGGAGAGATATTTCCACCATTAAGGAGAGATTTCTGGTCTTTTATTAAGAAGCTGAACCCTCATGACTTCAGCAATTATGCTCCTCTCTCTTGGTTGACATGCCCTTTGAAGAGGTAGTAGAGACCTAGTCCAATTTATATCTCTACATAATCTACCATTACATTCAAGCCACACAGCCAATCTGCGGAAAAGAAATGCCTGACAATCTTTAAAAAAAACAAAACACTGATATTCTCTCCAGAATCTCTAAAAACTCAAGTACTCAAGTCTTTAATAGACCTGCTTTGGGTCTCTCATGTAATACAATTACATTTGAGTCACAGAGGTATGTATCCTTTAAAAAAAAAAAGGCAATCTTTGCAGAGAAAAAGCTTTTAATCCCTTTCCCAAGTTTGTTCCAAACAAAGACGGTCGCCAGATATGATGTGACAAAATTAAAAATTTTAGTATCTATTATATTTTTCTCTACTGTAAATGTTTTTAATGTGCCGTGGATGAAATATTTTTTTCATCCAGACAGTAACAAGAGACTTCGAGGTGTCTTGAAATAATTTTCAGAAAACTGATACATGCTGTTATATGAACTTGGGTATTGACTAACTGTTTGTTTTGGAGTTAACAAAGACTCATGATTATGTCAGATATAAACACACACAAATGACCTTTCTTTTTTCCTTAGGGTTTACAGTAAAGTTACAGTTATTTTCTCAATTAATCAATTAGATGTCCATAAAATGTTAGAAAATGGTGATAAATGCCCATCAGTGTTTCCAAAAGCTTCAGATGACGTCCTCAACCGTCTTGTGTTGTCCACAACCCAAAGATATTTAGTTTCCTGTCATATAGGAGTAAAGGAACCAGGGGGGGAAAAATCATATTTAAGAATTTTGACTTTTTTCTTTAAAAAAAAATCTGATTAATTGCTTATTAAAATAGTTGGTGATTAATTGACAAGTTCACAACTAATTGCTTAATTGTTGCAGCTCCACAATTTAAATACACAACATCAAAGGTCAGAGTTTACTAAATTAGGTTTCTTCAACTGTAAAGCAAATAAGTTAGAAAAAATTAAAATGATGTTGGTAAACATCGTGGCATCACTGAAGGTGAGAAAAAAAAAGTGGAAACACCTTTAAAAGGTCAGACTGACTTATTGATGAACCTCGTCAATTGCTGCTCGCTGCAGAAGGTTCAAATAAGGGCTTTTTAATTGATCAGTAAAGACATAACATGGCAGAGATGATTGCTTTATGTCTGCAGGTGCTTTGTGTGAGCAGGTGGATGTGTGTGACATTTAGTGTTGGTGTGTGTGTGCGTGTGTGTGTGTTTGCTACCAGACCCCTGACCTTTCCATGTCCTGATAGTGTCCCTGGGGAGAAAGGGATGGAGAGGGAGGCAGAGGAGGGGGGGTGTGAAAGCGGGGAGGCCTTTGTTTTTCTACTGGAGGCCTTAATGTCACCACAGCCAGAGCCCTGATGGAGCAAACAAGCTGTTTTTGTGACCCCAGCTTGAAAACGAACACATGACAGACTTCATTCATAGACAGATGACTGAGATGCATCCAATTCATGTTTCATATTTAAGCCACAAAACACTATTTTTGAGTCTTAAAAGTGGAGCCTGCAAACACAATCACTTAACAAAGCCAGTTTTTCTGTCATTTTGACAGAGACAGACACCTCCTGCAGGAGAGGAAGAGCATCATGTGCACCTACACACGGTGAAAGTAATCCAGTGTGTTGATGCCAGATTTAATTGTCTGGGGCAAAGGCGAGTGTAAACTGCACGCCTCGCAGACAATAAGTGCTAGTGTTACCAGGCTGCACAGTGTGTTAATGGAGAAGCAGGGAGGGGAGGTTTGAGGTGGGAGGGTGGGTGGGGGGAGTTTTCTGGTGCTTCCGACCCACGAATCACATCACCTCCTCCCTTCCTCTGCCCCCTCGCTCCCCCATCAGGCACCCACCATTTGCTCATCCATCACCATCGCCTCCTGCTCTCCTCTCCCCTCCGTCTTCCATCACTCCACCCAGCCAATTTAGTCCTCACTCATTTTTCTCTCCTCCGCAGAGTGCCGCGCTTTTGTCCTCCATGCTAACCTCTCTTTCACTCCCTTCCTTTTACTGGCTCTCTCCTCTCCGCCAGTGTCTGATCGCAAAATTCGAGCGGTCTGTTGTCAGAGAGGGCGTTGAATGACAGCTCTCTGTGCGTGCTGTTTTTGTTTTGTTTTTTCTGTCCATGCGTATGCAGTCAGTTGCTTGGTTGTTTTGAATACATGTAAAAAGTGTGTATGTGTGTTTTGATGTGTTTGTGTGTTTGTGTGCCTGGATTCTGTTGGTAATTAAAACCAATGACCAAAAAAAAAAAAAAAAACTACAGCCAGCCTTTGCCATCTGTCTCCACGTAAACCTGATACTCCTGAACCACCTCTGTGTCTCTTTCTTTCTCCCTCTCTACCTCTCCACACACACACACACACACACACACACACACACAGACACACACATACACACACAGACACACACATCTATGACACACACTCCCAAATGCACCACTAATGCTGCCATTCGGCCATTTTCCAGGAGTTTCTCTGTAAGCTCTTCGTTGCTTCCAGAATTAAAGAGCATTAGTTATAACTGCAGGGCACAGCACCCTGGCCTCAGCCTATCATGTTCGCACCATTCCTACTACAAACACACGCAAATATTACCCACCAGCCCACACACCCATACACCAACTACCAACCCATCCATCCACACACATACACACACACACACACACACATCCTACCCCCCACCCAGCCCCCCCATGGTCCCCAAGCTCTCTTTGCCACTCATTAACCCTGTCACGTTTACGGTATGAATTAAATGATTCCAGCGATGCATCCCCACGCACCGAGGGAGCCACAGCCAGACCCCGTCCCCCCTCAAGGCTGGAGGGACGGCCCGAGGCGCCTCTCTGCACCCTCATTATTACCAGCATGGTGGTCGCTAGCTGCCACACTGTTGTTTTAGCATGCACGCGTCCAAGTGTGTGTGTAGTGTGCATCCAGTGTGTGTGCCTGTCATCCTCTGGATGTTTGATGTTTCAATGTCTGAATGGAGGCAGCGGCATCAGAGAGGCTCGTTTGTACTCAGAGCTGCAAAAAGTGACAGTGCTATTCAGTGTTTGTTTTCATTCAAAGACGAGACTCCCACCACTTTGAGAAGCTGCCAAATTATAGAACTGGTCCAAATGATGGATTATTTAGAGGTAAACTAAAACATTTTTTTTATATCAATGAATGTATGCAGCTCATGAAAGCTATATATTTACAGGTTTAAACACAAGGGAGGTTTCCAGGAAAACTTAGCTGATTGATTGATTTACCGTAGTATCCAAAAGCAGCAGTTTTGTTAAAGGCAGAAAAATTAAACTGGGTACTTAACTTGCCTAACAAAAAAAGATAACCTTCAAAAAATTAAAGACAACAAACACTAGCTTTTAAAATACTGAAAGTCCACTCCAAAATATGTTTAGCTTATTGTTACTTCACTTCATATGTTTGGTATTCACATGTATCTGCTGAAGGTGAAAAGTTCCTCTTGGCTCCCCTGAAATCTCTGTTTAATGCACCTGCACACAAGCAGAATTTAGTGACATTACAACTAGTTTGGAAACCAGTCGTTGTCCAGCATGCAACTTATACAAGAATGTCTAAACTTCCAACACACATAAATTGACTTAAGGTTAAAGTAGGAGACATCTGGTGTCCAGCAGTTGAGCTTTTGAGATGAAACTTATTTTCATATTTATGGATTCTGAATAAGAAGTAGATGTCAGTATAAGAATTTTTAACAAGGCGATTTAACAGCCTTTTTTGGAGAAACTATATCAGACAAGACACAAAACACATGTCATGCTAGACACATGCCTGGAGAGGATCTCCCACAAACTTGCATTTTCTTTTATAAAATTTGTGAAGAAAGCTAGTAGCAGGCACACTGAAGCTGCTGATAGAGGTGACCACTTCACAGATTTAAGGAAAAGTTAATTTAGCCGATCAACATTTTCTTTCCAAGCATCACATCACTGGAAGTCACTTCCAACAAGGGATGAAACATTAATAATAAAACATTGTTAACATGTATTAATTTTGGTCACTATAATCTAAATATGATATTTTCATACTATTTCATGTCTACTTCCAACAGAATTAGAGACACACTGTAGTATTTGACCTAGAAAGTTTCAGATTTTGGTAGAGCACAATGTTAAAAAATAATTTATTTTTTCTCTGTTCGTTGATGTCTAAAGTGTATGTGATGTGATATAGTTTATAGTTTTATTTTGCACAATTAAAACATGCAAAAAAGGCAAGAAAAAAATGTAATACAGTGCAGGGAGAGGCAAAAAACCCATAAGGCTTATTTAAAGCCTCCACCTACTGAAATTTTCACAAGGTTATTAAGAATTCAGAAGTACAGAAAAATACAGAAGAATACATAAAATAATATCAGTGATAGCAAACTACTAGTAACAAAATATGTTTGATAGTAACAACAAAAAACAGCAATAATAAAATCCAATTAAGAGCAGAAAATGTGTGTGTGTGACAGTATGTATGTGTTGCTTTGTCATTGTGTGTTGTGTGTCATTCACCTGTAGTATTTGCTTATGCAGCTGTGTTTCTGTAATCCTTTGTGATGTTAAGTCTTGCATGTTGTTGTAAAGGCATGGCTGTTATTTTTGCTTGTGACTTTCTGTGCAAGAACAGCTTTTATTTGGTTTCTTTTCATTCATGTTTTGTTTTGCTCTGCAGCATATGTGCTTTGATCTTGTTTATATGGAAGCTCATTTCCTCTTGGAAAAGGAAAAAAGAGATGAAATGTCTGGAATGACAGAAATATAAAATACTCAGTCAGGACTACAAGATGATAAATCAAACTATTTTTTAATCAAACTTCTGAGATCTACTTAGTCAAAAATTATGAGATAAATTAAAATGTTACTAAATCAAAATATTGATTTCAAGTCACTTTATTTATATAGGTGCCAGAGGATACCTCAGGGAACTTTTCATGCAGAGCAAGTCAAGACTGTACTCTGTATAATAATACAGTCAAAATTATGAGTTCAAATTCACATTTGATTATCTCAGAACTCTCACTCTCTGGACTTAAATGTAAATGTAAATTGTGTAAATTTAATAATTTGAGCAGGAAAGACTATTTTTATTGTTACCATTCCTAACTTGTGATGCATATTTTCTTTCTGTGGAGGAAATTATTTGTGCTTCCATATGTTTATCTGTTTTTTAGATTTCTTGTTTGTCTTTTGTGATTTTTCTTGTAATCAACCAGTCCAGGGACTGTAGATGAAAAACGGCATTTTGGCACATTTGCATCACACCTGTTAATTCATGTGCATTGCACTTGATAAATGAAGTACTGACAACATGCAGACAGCAAAACAGCACAGCAAAAACCACTTCACAAGCAAAGATGAAAGATGAAAACCAAAATATAACATCAAATGTTGCTGATTACTACTTTAAAAAGAAGTTTATGAATATGTCCTTTGTTCAACAATGATGACTCTTCTTTATATTTCAGACACATTCAATTATGTTGACCAAAAATACATGAGCATTCCTCACACCACTGAAATGTAACCCTGGGCCTGCTTCTCTCTTACTGAGCCTCATACAGCACATTCCTCTTTAGACCCTCGAACCAACTGTGTTTGTGCTCAGTTAAAATGAGTCAAAGTCTGATTGTAGACAGACACACACACATAAACACATACACACACATAGCTGTTAAAAATATGAAAATAAGTGTGTTGTGTGGGACATTGTTGGCCTTTTTTACAACCCAGCCACAATCAATCCAAATAAAAACACAAATCACCCTCTTTCTCATTCACTCTCCTCAACTACTGTGGTGTGCGTAGGTGTGTGTGTGTGTCTGTGTGCATATGTGTAAGTGCAGCCAAACGTGACCCTCCGCCTCCTTAGTAAAGCAGCGCCTTGACACGTGTTCGGGTAATGGCGCTAATACGCTCATAAATCGAAATCAGCCCGGCAGTGTCAAATAAAAGAGAGGGAGAGAGGTTGTGTGTGTGTGTGTAAGTGTGTGTAAGTGTGTGTATGTGTGCGTGTGTGTCTGTAAGTGTGTGTAAAGTCTCAGGCTGCCAACAGTCCAACGAAGCTTATCAGCTGAATCGCCCTGTCCTGCTTTAAGCTAACACATACACCTCCTTGATGTCTCTCTGATAACACGCTGCTGTTTGTGTGTGTGTGTGTGTGTGTGTGTGTGTGTGTGTGTGTGTCTGTAAATGTGTGCATGAAGGACGTGTCAACTACACCCATTGAGACAGCTCAGTGCTGTTAACCTGTGTGTCCTCCTCATTACGGCCCATATCCGTGTTGCTATGGACGATATGAGAGGAGGCAGATAAAGCAGCAGGAGGGATTTGCATGTTAAAGCCCCCTTCTCTATGCCTCTCCTTCTTTTTCTCACTGAAAGCAGAGTGGCTCAGCGTGCACACACACACACACACACACACACACACACACACACACACACACACACACACACATATCCCTACTCTTTACAAGGCTTGAATGCATAATCACGCTCTTTCGGACCTGTAGTCCAAGTACATGAAGCACCAGTTTGAAACAAATGGCTGAAAGCCTGCGGGGCGAGATGGAAATAAGAGAGTGAGAGCAGAGGGGAGACACTCGAGAAGGGGAATTTCTGGTGTAGGATGAGAGCCATCTATCTTCAATATCCTTTTAAGAATTAGGAAAAAAACAGATTTAATTTCAGATTTATGGCAACACATTCTTGAAATTGTATCATTACTTTCACTGAGGTTTCTGCCAAGACCTTAAAGCTTGCTTTACTTAGTGAGTATGTGAGCCTTCAAGAAGAAATATGCAAATAACCAGTCTCACAGTGACTTTTTTTGTGCTGTGTTCAAAATTGTGATCACACCGCGTTACTGCTCTGTAAGATTTATTTTGGGGTTAAGAGCTCTCAGCATGTCTGTGATATATGGATGTTTGGTGTGGTATATTTGATTAAAATGGTTTACACATTATGATTACCCCAACATTTTTGAGGTTTGTGGTCAAACCAATCGCTTCTCAAGGGAGTGTTGGCTGATTGTCTGCTGTTCATGGTTGAAGTGATTTAACTCTGGCAACAGGGCCGTTTTAGCTATCTTATGTTTTTCCAAGAGGTGCTTTTTTTTCTTTTCTTTTTTTTCATGCCTTAATAAAAACATGATTCCAGATATACTGCTGATAGTTTCATGAAGGAGTTTCCATGTTGGAAAATGTTAAGGCAGAAGATTTCTGAAAAGTCATCTTAGAAAAGGGAAACAGCAGAACAGCTGCTGAACTGGTGAGAATGTTCACCACGCTGCTTACAAGACAACCACTCCACTGTGGTCACATAACTCAGACTCACAGTTTAAGTTTACATCTTTAGTTGGCCAGAAAATCTCATGCTTAACGCCAGCATTGAGCAGTATAAATGGCATAGAAAGTACACTGGCATGAATTTGCCTTATGGTATGAACTTTGACTCCGATGTGCTGGCCGGTAGAGCCCTCATGTTCCATGACCAATTTTGTCACAAGATTCGTCATCATCAGCCTGCTACAACTAAGAGTCCTTGTATGCTATGTACAACATTTTGGCGGTGAATGAGACACTGCAGACAGAGCAGATTAAAATATTACTTTCTTTCTTCTTCACTGTCTCCAACATAGCCTCTGTGTGTGTGTGTGTGTGTGTGTGTGTGTGTGTGTGTGTGTGTGTGTGTGTGTGTGTGTGTGTGTGTAGGAGCCTCGCCACAGTGAGCAGGGGAGGCTGCAGTGTAATAATAAATTAAACCAAACATTTAACATACTGATAGTGTTGGAGTTGCCAGATTTTTATGTAGCAGACTAGTTAAACCGTTTTTATAGCTTGTTTGTAACAGAGGAGCTGGAAAGAAGACGCATCTTCCATAATATGGGCACATTCAGGTTTAAAAAAGTGAGGCAACAAGCGGAAAACAGTCATCTGCAATTTTTTTTATTTGTTATTCCAGGTTTGCAAATTAAATGTTCTTAAAAAGCCTCTGCACAATGCAAAATATGTCCTGTATTACAGTAAAGAGTGCAGTAATCACTGCCATGCACCTGCCAGTTGACAACTTATAAATGATAAAGTATTATAAATGGTGAACATAATGTATTAAAAGACCTTAATGCCAAAATGGCAAAAGTGTTTGAAAGGATAATCTGGGTCCTGGATTACACAGCACATTATAACTACTAGCCACTTTTAAAGACTGAGAGACACACAGAACTGCTCTACGGTAACAGATCATAAAGTGTTGTTTCTGAGATGGATTAATACAGTTCTGTCACTTTCTGTCACTTAAAACTCACAAAGTCATGTTATTACATGTTATTGATGTTTATTAGGCATTAATTCATTTCAGAAACTTAGAATTTCTAATCTGATATGATGCTTTATAGCAGTCTTCTGTATGTCATTATGACTGGCTAAAGTTAGGCTAGTTATAATGTGCTATGTGACCCAGGACTCAGATTTGTCTTTCAAACACTGTTGTCACTAAGGTCTTAAAAATGTTAATGCATGTTTTTAAACGTTTATAAAGAGTTTTATAAAGGCTTATGAATACATAGTAATTAAAGACACATAGATATATCAGTTAGCACATATCATTGGCCAGATTTTGGCTTAGCACAGCTGCATCATCTATGTTGGTTTTTTACAGAACATAATGCAGATTTATATATATATATATATATATATATATATATATATATATATATATATATATATATATATATATATATATATATATATATAATGTGCTTATAATGTATTGTAGACATGACCTTCATAGAAGGTGTTGCAAAGTTGTTATGTTATATTTTATCCTACAGAGACTAAAGAAGTGTGTTTCAGGTTTAGAAGGACGTAATCAGTGCAGTAATGTTTCCATAAATACAAGGAAATATGTTTTACACTTAAATGACTGTCCCACTGCAGTAAATCTTTCACTTATGTACTTAGAGTGGGTTGAAACATGGAGGCAGTTTGCTGTGTGTGTGTGTGTGTGTGTGTGTGTGTGTGTGTGTGTGTGTGTGTGTGTGTGTGTGTGTGTGTGTGTGTGTGTGTGTGTGTGTGTGTGTGTGTTTGTGAGACCTGGAGGGTGCAGTGACTCACCGCTCCTCTGAGTCATCACTAGTGCTGGAGAGATCGAGGGAGAAGAGGAAGAAATGTGATTGAGAGAATGAAGGAGTTGAGGAGTCAAACATGACTCCCTTCACACATCAATGTTGTTTCTCAAAACACTGAAGTGAGTGAGGGTGCACGTGTGATTCCGCACTGACCGCAGTATGCAGAGTGTGTTCATGTGTTTGAGTGTGATTTACCTCTGAGCGTGCTCAGTGCGTTTGTTTGTGGAGTGCTGCAGTGAGTCGGAAGACTGTCCTTCAACCAGATGTCTCACTGTCACTGAGCAAAGTTGTGTGTTTACATAAAGTCCAAAAGTCGGCTGCATTCATGTGCAAGAAAGAGAGATGATGAACATCCTGGTGCTTAAAGCTGCACTAATCTTTATTTTCATATTTACATTGGAGCCATTGACTGTGTGTACTGTGAAAGGTGTTGCTCATAACGATGAGTCCACAGAGAATAATTACCCACTGTGCACCTGTACAGAGCTTTATGGCCTCTTTTAACTTATAACTCCACTCTTATCAGCCTCATTGCCAGCCACAGCAGGCTGTTGTGGTACTTTTTTTTTGTGGTGTTTTTGTGGCTACATGCATGATTACATGCACACACTATTCAGGTTTTTGCCCTTATTCTGGAAAATACAATATTCCCACTAAGCTGTTTCCATGGCGAATGAAAATTAATTAGGATTATTTCAGAGTTTTTCGCTGGTGAAGACTTGTTAGACCACAGCCTCCCTCTTTCATTCATTTAATCACCTTCTTGAAATTTTCATGTTGTGGTATTTGCGTATATCCATAAACTTATTGATATCCCGTCAATAATTCATAATATTTGAAAACAGGTGTGTTTCGTCCCTCTGACCATTAATGTGGACTTTTCTTTTGTGCATGCATTTTTACCCCAGCCTTGCAAAATGTTGGCAGGAGGCTGTGTGTCACAAACTGCATTAAAAGACCCAACTGAGACGCATGTTGAGGCTTTAGGAGACTTGGATTTACCAGACAAGTAGTATAGAGGCATTTTATGTTTTGTTTTGTTTTTTTCCAGGTGTTTTTTTTTTTTCATGTTTGAAAACTAGTCACCATTCACTTCAACTACTTGGGAGATTCTGCAACACTGTTTTCCTGTGAAACTCCAGCAGTGTTTTGTGGACTAAAAAACTAAACCCAACCTTCAGTCGGCATGAGGGTGAGTAGATGATGACTGAATTTTCATTTTGGAGAGAACTATCCCTTTAATACATGACTCATGCAGAGTGGTGGCTAATGAGGATGCAAAGAAATAAATATTAGACCAAATGATCATGTACTAGGGGTGTAATGATACACAAAAATCTCGGTTCGATACGTACCTCGGTTTTGAGGTCACGGTTCGGTTCATTTTCGATACAGTATGGGAACAAAAAGCAAAACCTAAATTTTCTTGTTGTTCATTTGGGTGTACTTCATACCGGGGCTCAATCACCTTGAGCATGTGTTTAAAACCAGGATTTTCAACAACTGAATATGGTCTTAGATCTGCTGCAATAAAAACTCCAATGGCTCTTGTTATAGCTTTGGCCCGATCTGAATTGCCAGGGAGAGGCTGCTTGAATGCCGAGGTCAGCTGCGTTTGCACTATGTTGGTTTTTCTTCTTGTAGGGGTGATATTTACACTCGGGTGGTGCCGTTTGAGGGAGTTAGCATGTTTGTCCTGTTGCCGGAGACATACCTGATCTCAGCTGATCAGTGTCGGCACACCGCCCTCATTTTATCCACCTGTCTTTCTCCGTTGCAATATTTAACCAGGAAGCCGAAGTGTTCCCAAGCAGGAGACTAGCGACAGGGGAGGGTCTTCAAGCTCCGGTTTACTGCTAGCAGTAGCCATCATGCGCACGGGCTGCAGGTGTAGCTGCACGTGTAGCTGCACATGTTAGTGGCGGAACGTAAACACACGCAACTTCTGGCCCGTGAACCAAAAAAAAAAAAAAAAAAAATTCCGGCCCGTGAACTCACCCGTGCACAGCCCTGTACCGAAACGAACGTCGCGTACCGAAACGGTTCAATACAAATACATGTATTGTTACACCCCTATCATGTACACTTGGTTAGTTTAGCTTAACTGGCTATTCACTATTCACACTTACTCTTAACACAGATTTATACATGAATCCATGTATAAATAAAACGTCATACCCACATTTACAAGAGATTGTCAGTTTTTGTTTCCAGTTCATTGAAATAGTTAAAAGTTCATTGTTGTGCCATGACTCATAAAATTTTCCAACATTTATCACCCAGCTTCACATCTAGCTTCAAATACTGTATGGTGTTTCCAAGCAGGAGAGACACATTTGTAACAAGTAGCTTTGGATATTTGAAACATGGAATATAATGTGTCATTTTTTATCTGTGTCGAGGTTCATGGTTCAGTTTATGCATCCATAAAAATATAGAAGTCAAAGTGCTCCCATCATAACCAACTGAAGCTGATTATAAATTGATAAGATATAAACACGCACACAAAAAAACATACAGCATAAAACTTCACTTAACAATATAAACTGTAAAATGTTTTACACAAAACATCCAAACCAAAAGCATAACAACTTAAAAAAAAAACTCAAATTATGTTAAAATCCTCCCTTTGTGCTCCTGGAGTTGTATTGTTGTGTGCTGCATTCAGGTGGCACCATTAGCTCAGCTTTTTTTTCCTATGCAATATTATATTTCACTTCTACAAAAGAAAGCACATATTACATTCATGATGCCATGTGAAATGGACACATATGTCACATGATGTCTTACATTTCACAGTAGACATATTTGAAGATCACATGTGCCTGTATCATGGGAATTTATCACATGGGAAATGTCCAAGACATTCCTTGTTTTGGACAAAACATGAATTTTAATCATGCAAAAAACTTTAAACTTTTAAAAACTGTTTTATTTTGTGAGTGGGGAGCCATGTAGAAAAACAAAGTTTTCCACCACCAGTGTGTCACATGAGGGTTTATTTTAGGGCTGCAATAAATGATTATTTCCATTATCGTTTCATCTGTTGATTATGTTCGCAATCAATCAATCAATGAGTTGTTTGATCCAGAAGATTGATCACTGTTGTGCAAAACCGAAGATGACATCCTCAAATGTCTTGTTTTGTCTTCATCCCCAAAGATATTTAGTTTACTGTTACAGAGGAAAAATAAACCAGAAAATATTAACATTTAAGAAGCTGAAATCAGAGGAAAAAAATCACTCAAAGTGATTACTCAATTCCCAGTAAAGTTGGCGATTAATTTAATAGTGGATCAATAATTGATTAATCGTTACAGCTCTGGTTTCTTTGCCCCTTCTCACTGTCTCCGGACCCCCACCATATTGTTCACCTTTACCCCTCCAACCAACAACGTACCATCAGCAGATAAGTTGACAGCATCAGGATGAGGTGTGGTGCAGCTCTTTGATAAAACTTTTATCACAGCGGATTGATTGAGATAACAAGCAGCTGCACATGAGGTTTATGTAACAGTCAGTGTTGACTCGCCGTGGACTCCAACCAGCAGAGTCATTTGGCTCCAGCTCTGTGGATGATGTGTTGGTCCAGAGAGAGAAGTAAACAAAGCAGAAAGGAAGGACGGAGGACACATGAGAATCACACACATGGACACACACACCAACACACACACACACACCTGTCCGATGTTTTCCCCAGCTGCAAGTACAGTCTGTTTCTCCCAGGGACTCTGACAGAGAGACGTTGAACGACACTCACACACAGACAGATGCACACGTGTACACACTTCTCTCCGTGGTTTAGAGATGTCACGTCTGGCTGAGTTTGAAGTGTATCTAAGGGGCTATGATTATTATTCTCCACTACACACACACAGTTACACACACAGTTACACACACACACACACACACACACACACACACACACACATAAACCACACACTCTTCTCTGGAGAGCCTCAGTCGAGCTGGGGACTCATCCAGTATGAAGGCTGCAGTCGATGACTCTGCTCGGTGCGGTTTAAAGTTGCCTCAGGCCAGTTTGATCCAGACCTGTGCTTACTCTCTGCTCCACTGATTGTTCTACCTGCTACACACGCACACGAAACCCACACAAAGCACACACACACACACATACACATACAAGCTCTGTTCATTACAAGGACTCATGAGACAAAGAATACTCTGTCTTTGATGGTTGGGTGTGTGACAAAAAACAACACAGGTGGTGTACTGTACGCTGTCTATAAGCCTTTCCACGACTGTGCTCATAATATACAGTATAAAGCTTTTTGTTGTTGTTAATGGTAATCCATTTCATAGTTTGACTTGATTTTTATATCCTGTCTCGTGCTGCACAATTAGGCTAATCAAAATATTGGCAAAATTGCAATATGGCCAATAATTTTGATAATTTTTTGATAAAGTAAAAACAAGCAACCAAACAACATCATAATGCTGTTCTGTAGTGATGCAGAGATGCCCTGGCCTACAAATCGTGTTCTCCAGATGTAAGAAAACATGTTTGTTTGGTACAGACCCCAACAAATGTCACATCATCATGATTTTTATAGTTTTTTCAGTGAAAATGGAAATTGTGATGCAAAAATTATCACTCCCATTAATCACAATATCTGTCAGAATTTTTTTAATAATCGCCACGATTTTTTCACAAAGTCATGCTGCCCTAATCCTGTTACATCTCCTCTTTTAAAATCAATTTACAACACTGAGTGCTAAGATCAACTTTGCTTTTGCAAATCTTTCACTCTATCACATGGCTCTGGTGTAAACTCAACATCTGGTTTTCCATTCTGGCCTGAATCTTTTTGCTGTCATATCTATAACTATATGTTATAAATTTTATGTTTTTGTTATTAAAATAAGGTCACTGTCAAAGTTGGGACTGTTTTTACATTCATGTTGCATAGATAAAGTTGCTCTTTCTCTCAAGGTTTTGTCTCATTTAGATACACTTGAGGCATTGGCTTTCTGCCTCTTTTACTGTAAAAATCAAACAAAAGAATTCACTGGGAGAAAAATACATTGCCAATGAATTCATTTGGGTTTTAGAGTGATTTTGTCTGCTTGACAGATGATTTGGTTTCTGCATCAAAGACATCAAATGGCACTATTGAGTGCACTAAGGCACTATTTTAGCTCGAAAGAAATTAACAGGATTTCCTCAGTGGCAGCAAAATATGTTAGATAAACTTATTCCTCGAGTCCAGCTCATTGCATCTGTAAAACAGTCTCAATAAAAAAAGAACAAAATGTAAGTCTCTTCTGAAAACAATCCAAGGCTTGTACAGAATTAAAATGCCTTCATTTTACATGGCAAAAAGAGTTTAAAATGACCGATACATATCGACTCAAACAGGTCTTCACAGGATGAAGACCTTTAATTCTATACAAACCTTACAGTGTGTGCCTTGGATTGTTTTTGCAATTTTGATTTCTTACTGAGACTGTTTCACTCATGCAATGAGCCCTTCACTAAAAGAATAAGCACAAAATACCTGAAGTATCCAAAGAGCATCTGTGTGTGGGCAACAGAAAGACCCAGCAAGGCTTCCACTCTGTTGTCTTCATGTTACATAACTGTCAGAAACTCCTGTTAAAGTGGGTTTTAAGGCTTACTAATGTTACAAGGCTCAATATAAGTGGACATGAAGAATGATCTCTTAATGTAACAGACTTGCTCTGTAACTCCAGGACTGATACTCGCTCAGTTCAAAAAGAAAATAACATTTTAAAACCATATATCCAAGGAAAAAATGTTGTCTCATTTTCAGGCCAATATTTCTGAAAGTTAAACATTAGGATTATACATATACAATGAATTATGATATCCACCATTTGCAGCAGTGAGAATTATCGAAACGTGTTTTATCTTTAGTTTCATAACAGGAAGCAGCTGAAAGTTCAGCATTTTGGGCGTTATGTTTTTTGTTTTGTTTTTTCGTTTGTTTTGTTTTTGTCTTACATTTTTTCTACAATTCCTATTTCTCTGTGCCAGGTTCACTTTGCCAGACTGTGCCAGTGTTTACGCAGTCGTCTTTACAGACATGCAGCTCAGCACAACAGTTAATCTCACATACAAAATGCACAAATGCAACTTCATACACATCTCAGAATCAACCAGAATACTGACAACATTTGTCTCCAATAACTGTAATAATTAACACCTTGACAGTCATTATATAGTGAACACAAAAATCACAACATAACAACAAGGAGGCACAACATCACCACTGGTCTTACAGATGTCACAGAAATTAATCAGAAATGTTTCAATTGACTTTTATTTATTTATTTTTGTTGTTTGTTTTTTTTTTGTTTTTTTGCTGTTTTTGCACAGAGTAATTCCAAGTGTGCAACATGAAACTGAAATAATTTGAGCAATGCAATACAAAACTGTACATATTTGCTATACATAGAAATTAAACTGTTTTAATCCATATCACAGCTTCTGACCTCTCTTGCACACCTAGGAAAAAAATGTTTTGCATGTCTGATCCATCCCTGGAAATGTTATGCAGACATGTCCAGATATACAGCAGTTATTGCAATCAAGAGTGACATCTGATCATGTGGCTGGTGGTCAGAATCTTTCCACCTCCTGTGGGGTTGGGGAATGAAGAGTACGGTGGAAGGAAAAGTGACACCATCCTGGGATGAGTGAAACGCCACCTTGTCTTGCACAACTACAAAATGAAATAACCTCACCTGCCGAACCCTTCGTAGAGGTCACCAAGGAATGAAAACACACTCATTGTATGTCTCAATTAGGTTAGTTTATTCATTTCTTTTTCTTTAAATGTTTTTAGATGTAGATGTGGCAGAATGTAACAAATTGCAGTCAACTTTATTGTAAAAAAAATTAACTTTGTATGGAGAGATATGAGTCAGTAATTGTAAAAAGAAATGTAATAAACACCTGGACAAAGTCAATATTAATTTTCTCTTTGAATGACAGAAGGTTGTTGAAGATTTAATTATCCACTGATAGGTGGAGATAAAAAGATATTACAAGAGCTAAATGTCCGCAGGACAAAGTATTCCAAGATCAAAGACAGTCACATCTTCCTTTCAAGGAGCAATACAGTATGTAACACCTTAGCGTTCAGAAATGAGTATAGCAGTTCAAAAAGCAAGTTGGACCCACAGACGGTATATTACACAGATTGAAGCAAGTTGTTTTCCCCCACCCTCTCCTCCCAGACTGCAGGCTGTAGAGACATTATATTTTGACATTGACAAGCAATGACAAGTCCCAATAAGCCCATTATCCTGAAAATAAAAGCCCACTGGTCTGACAATACACGCCCAAACTTATTTAGTGAACCTGTGTTTTTAAGCTCTATGAAAAGTGAATAAACATGACGGGGGAAAACAAAAACAGACGCACCACACCCAAATGGAAATTTAATTTTAAAAGAGAACATACTGGCTGTAGCTCTGCTGTCAGAGAAGCCAGTATTTGAGTTTAACATGTTTCTTTACAGTTTTTCTCCTTGCTTAAACAGATTTCCTGAAAGCATGGCTCATTGTCTGAAAACTCTAAACACAAAACTCCACAGATCTCTTGCAAAAGCAAACACAGCATTCAAAACAATTTCGTGTTTTCTCAAAGTGTAATTTTGTCTTCAAACACACACACACAGTCAAATGAAGATCAAATCAAGATCAAATGAAGAAACATTTCTAAGAACCAAATGAACACTGATGTGCTCAAAGGAAAACACTGATGAGCGGAAAACACTAATGTGATAATCTTATCAGGAGGCTTTTTGCATGTTCACTGTTACACTACATACCGCACGTACAGAAGCCTGTTGTAAGGTTTACATACTCAAATATAAAACACACAAATACAAGAATATCCTGTGGAGGTGTCCAAAGCCTTCCACCTCAACCGTGACAAGGTAGTCTTCCCGTTCAGTAAAATATACATATGTATACATTACATACTGTAAAATACTGTAATATTAGAAGTAACAGTATTGTACAATGACAAAGTAGGAGTGCACTTTTCAATTTCATATACATGAAACATATTTTTTTTACAATATTCAGCAGTAACCACTGAATACTGTCTTTAGTAGATTTCTTTCCTTTTCATTTCCATTTCTGCATGCGCAGACGATTGAAGCCACAGTGAAGTGGCTCAAGTTTGGCTAAACTCTGAGCCCTGCCTCCCTCATCATCAGACCATGATTGACCATGTGGTCAACCAAAGTGGCCAGAATCTCACCAGATGTAATTGCTCTCCTAGGTCCCAGTCTTGGTCCTCCTGTTGCTCGTCTTTCTCATCCTTGTCCTCTGACTCTCAGTCCTCTCGCTCTGCCTCTCTCTGCAACGTTGGTGTCCATTGCTCTCCAACACAGGAGAGTTCACCCTTGTCCCTTTTACCATTTCTAAAACTATGATTGCGAACTGAAGAGTCATTGGTGTGATTTGTGGTTTGCATTCATTGGTGGTTTAGCATTTTGGATGGCAGTGTTATCCATGCAGAGAGATTGCATGCAAGAGATTTTATCAACGAAGACCATGCCAAATATAGAGAATTTTATGTAGTATTTTGTAAGAAGTGTGGTTAAGAACTGCAAAAAGAGTGAAAAGTAGAAAATGTGTTTTTATTTGTGTAGAACTGGTGTAAGACAAGGTACAGTTTCAGTGTATCTCAGGTTCCAGTGAAAAACTGTAATATTTGATGATGTATTATGGTCATTTCATCATTACTACAGAAGATATACAACATATTTCTCCTTTAGTGGTCATTACAGTAAACGGGACAAACCACATAAGCTGTAGAGTATGTTCACCCTGTGTGTGTGTTTGTGTGTGTAGCAGCAGTAGTAGTGGGAGACGGTTACACACTTTGTCATTTCAGTTTTGTTAACTGAACAAACATTGTGTGTTTCTGCCTGCTTTAGTATGTGTGAGTGTGTGATGTGTGCTTTCATTACTAAAGCACTATTGGCAGAAGTGACACAACACCTGCTGATGGTGACGTATGCCGTGCCACTCACTGGAGGATGTAGGAATATATTTTTACAAGCTCTCTGTTACAATTTCCTGTCTGCTAACAGGTTTGCAGGCAGTGGCTCACACTGTGGAGAGAATCAGTGCACATTCCAACAATAATACCACTGCTGAAAAACAATATGGAAGGATTTCTTGCAGCTATGTGCACCATTTCAACTGCTGGATAGGAATATACGTATACTTGTCAGGCCGATATTCATGCATGACAAAGCTGGATTATCAACCAGGCGAAGCGGGCAGCTCTCCAACAGTCCAAAACCTAAAGTTCAGTCAGAGACACTTGACCATTTATAGTTAATGGTTATACAGTTAGATCTGTCCAAAAAGGCTCTGCTGTTTGAGGGAGCTCTCAAAGGATCTAAAGAAGAACATTATGAAAATAATCACAAAAAGCTGGTGCCAGTTAGCAAGTGAAATCACAACTTCAGCAGTTTGCCTGAACTAATGCTGTGCTCCATGTATTCAATGTGCAGAGATATAAAATAGAGAAAGAAGAACACTAGAACCAGTGTGTTTGGATTTTTACTTGATGAATAATTAATTGATTTTACAAATTGTTGTCAACTTGCTGTCAATCAACTAATCAATTAATTATGGTTAGAATGAATGACAGAGGGGAACGTACAGTGAGCAGGTCATTATTGTTCTGTTTGTTGATTTAAAAATCATTTTATTTCTCCTCCAAAGTCTATGATCCTATAGGAAAGAAATGAGTTCTACCCCTTGTGTCAGGTTAATAGTTATTGATTTTGGGAACTTCAAGCTACTATAAAGAACTTTCATATTGTGTTGATTTTGGAGGCCCCTGTGGACAAAAGCAGTAGTAGTTAGGGCTGCAAAGTTAATCGAAATGATCGAAAACACAATGGCTTTCTGCAATTTTCAAATCAAAGGAAGTGCACTATTTGTTAGAGGCAAAATATGTGTCAAACATCTTTTAAATGAATGAATGTCGTGACGCAAATATGTCCTGTCCTACAAATGAGATTCTTCAGACTTAAAAAAAAACATCTTCATTTGGTACAGATTCCTGCAAAAAAAAAAAAAAAAAGCCTCATCAGCCTCATCCCATGTCCATCTCTGTACTGCAAATAAACTTATTTTCAGAAATGTTTGACCATTTCTTCAAACAGTTTTTCCTGTAAACTGCATCCCTGTTCCTGCTCATATGGTTTTATGAGAAATGCTCAATAAATGAGAAGTGAACAATAAAAAAAAGTTGTTTGCTTTACAATTTACAAATATGGGATGAATCTAAACTTGTTGATGACACGGTTGAAGAGTCGATATAAGTCTTCCTCTAGTTGATAAATTAGTCCTCATCTGCATTCATTCTGTCCATGATCATTTCTTTTTTATTCTTTGCCAGAAATCTCTTGTAAAAAAAATAAAAAAACAACAACAACAAAATATTGAATTTACCTGTCCCATAGAGGACATGAGCTGCGGCCTTCAACGGGGACAGTTACTAAAATATGCAGAAACCCTGCAGACAGCTGTTAAGGACATAAAGAATCCTCATGGGCTTAGTGTGTGTGTGTGTGTGTGTGTGTGTGTGTGCGTGTGTGTGTGTGTGTGTGTTGGGAGGTGCAGTTGCAGAAAAGTTGAAAATAATAAAGAAAAGTGAAGGAGATAAGAACAACAGAGAAAAGTGGAATGTGTTTAGATTGGCAGTTAACATGCGGCACTAAATCTTATCTGTAACCAGCAACACCTCAGCTGTGTGTGTGTGTACATGAACGTGACCAGATGTGTGCGTGTGCAGCAAACGTACGTGGAGGTTATCAGCTATCCAGAGTTTTACTGCCTGTGTTAAAGCGCTTCCACCAGAAAAATGTTTTGATCCGCTGCCACACATGGTTAAGCATTCACCACCTGACTCTGCTTCGTTTCACACAGCGGCCTGAGGGAAAAAGACAGAGAGGCGGCGCTAGCGAAAGTCCAAGTTGTGGAAAAAGAGGTGTTGAACTGGTCAGGCATGCCTGCCCTCACCTCCCAGCTCACTCTTACCTGCCCCCAGAGCTCCCTAAAGCAAATACACAGGATCGCTTTTTTTCCCTTCCAGGTTTTTTCAACCTGCACAGACATTTGCTTTCTTTCCACTTCCTCGCTGTCTCTGTCTTTCTCTTTCTTTTCTTGTTTTTTTCCCCCTCATTATCTGGCTTAACCTCTCTCTCTCTGTCTTCCTCTCTCTCAGTGTATCCACACTCCTGCAGCAATGGGAAATCCTTCAAAATCCATAATTCACGCTCCACTGCTCCTCTCCCTCTCTCGTCTCCCACCATTTCTCCCTCTGCAGGCCTCTGCCTTTGTGTGTGTGCGAGTGTGTGTGTGAGAGAGACCTGAATGCAGATGCAAACGCTGTGTGGAAAAATACTAACAAACATATGGTTCTGCACACGCACACAAACACACACATAATCACACGCACATTTCCATACACACATCTTATTTACATGCACTCACCACACATTACACTCTTATGCAAATAGTTGCTCATTTTAATGATTCTGTATGCAAAGCAGGAAAAAATATTTTAATGATACTGTATGCAAATTAGAGAAAGATTTCCACTGACACATGCTGCACATGAGAAATAGTAGTATATATCAAAGAGAAACCCATGGCACACAAATTAAAATGCATGTAAAGTCTGTCCAAACCTGCTGGGTGTGCAGGTCATTTGGGATAGATTCAGTACACTAAAAAAATTCACATCAGCGCTGGTTCAAAGCAGAAGATTTTCTGTAATTCAGAGTGGAGGAGCTAATATGCTCTTTAAATTCTTTTTATTATAAGTATGAAAACTGAATTCCCAGCTCACAGCAGAAACGCCCTATTTTAAACATGTTTTTAAAATAGGACACAATCTGACAGAATTGTTCACTTGTATGATAATAAAACTCACTGTTGAATTTAGGTTACAAGTTGTCTTAAACCTTTTACTCATAACATAATAGTTTAACGTTTAAGGCCGCAAATAATGAGTGTTTTTATTGTCAATTAATTTGTAGATTATTTTCTCGATTAAGTGATTAAGTGTTTCCCAAATCCCAAGATTACATCCTCAAATGTCTGGTTGTGCTCACAAACCAAAGATATTCAGGTTACTGCCATAAAGGAATATAAATCAGAAAATTTTGACTCAAACCAATTAATTGATTATCAGAATAGTTGGTGATTAACTTAATAATCAATTAAAAATTGATTAATGATGTGCATTTTTCATGACATTTTGACTTGTCATGCACAGGCCTGTCAAAAGTCCCTTTCCCTTAAAGGATCATTCCAATTTATTTCAACTTGGATCTTATTTTTATAGGTTTGGCCCTTGTTGGTACCACTTTACAGTTAGATTACCCCAATAAATCATTTATGGTTTATAATTAGGTTATTAACTGGGTTGTACACATTTTATATAACATTAGATTAAAAAGGGCAACAATGACTTGTTGCTTTCCAAATAGTGAGTCCATATTTATCTGTGTTGTTCAGGCTCAGATCTCATTTCATACTTTGTCTTCTCCATCAGCAGCATTTATACCTGTCAGCTTCATCACGTGTTAATAAGTTACCAGCGTTTAACCAACAGCAGCATAATACTTAGTACTTACCAATAGCTTGATCGTGAAAAACTTCAATTTTGCTTACCAAATTAACATATCGAATTGCCAGATTCATACTCAGCCTTTAACAATATTGTTTACCTTTACATTTTCAGCATACAGTGTTTTACACTTTACAATAAGGCTCCATTCTGCCATTTACAAAAGGTAGTAACTCATTAGAAAGACTCAGTAGTAAACTGTTTTATAAATGGTCTGTAATTGTTTATTAATGATTTATAAAGTTTTACAGTCTCATTAATAACCTAATTATGAACCATTTCTAAATCATTTATATGAATGCAGTCTTATCATAAAGTGGAAGCTGAAGAACATTAGACTCAAATGTTGCTGTCACTCAGAGAGCAACTAACAGTTATTTTCATTATTGGTTAATCTGGTCTGTTATTTTCACAATTGATTGTTTAGTGTGTAAAATGTACAAAAAAAGAAGTTGTGAAAAATGGTCATCACAGTTTCCCAGAGCCCAAAGTGACGTCTTTAAATTGCTTCATTTGTCCAAAAAACCCAAAGACTCTTCATTTACCGTCATAAATGACAAAGAAAAGCATCAAATACTGACATTTAAGAAGCTGGAACCAGTGAATGTTTCATATTTTTGCCTGAGAAACAACTGAATTAGTTGATGATAAAAATAGTTGGTAAGCTCTGAGCACTTTATAATCATGGTCTAAACAATAATAAACTGCTCAACAATACAAAAAACCCTATGTTGTAGAATTCACTTACCAAGACCAAAGACACATTACTCGTTGGCTCCTCTTCTTGGTTCTATGCTTCATATTCTCTTCATATGTAGAGGCTGTCAGCTCGCCTCAGTGTAGGTATAAAATAGTTGTCTCAACTTGAATCTGTGTGTTCAGTCAGTTTGTATCTTCCAGAAATGTTAGAGCTCAACAACATGTCTCAACTAATTTAATTATAAAAAGTTGGTCCTACAAAACAAAATTTATTAATTCAACATTAATCAAGTTGACGTTTTTACAGTGTGACTTCTTATCCATGTTGGCTTAAAAGTCAAGATCCATCTGCAGAGGAAGATCATGTGATATAGTCAAAAGCTCCAGAACAACTGATGAGTGGAGCTTGTGGTATTATTGTCTGTATCAGAGACCCGGGTTATAATAAAGTGGAATTATTCTTTGAGACTGTTTATCTGGGGGCGCCCCTATAGCTCAGTTGGTAGGGCGTGCACCCCATGTACTGAGGCCGCTAGTCCTCTGCAGTGGCCGCTGCTTTGACTCCCGCCTGCGGTTCATTTGCTGCGTGTCGTCCTCCCTCTCTCTGCCCCCTTTCCTGTCAACTCCTCAGCTATCACTGTCACAATAGAGGCAAAAGCCCCAAAAATTTAAATTAAAAAAAAAAAAACTGTTTGTCAGAAATAGAAGTATTTTGATATACCTATGATACTGGTGCTGTGATATTTATGAAATAAAATATCGATACTATTTTAATAATATGATAATATTATGTAAACAATCCAGCACCTCTTAAACATCCATCTTCACTTTGTCTTTGTCTAAAATGTTCAGTAGTTTCACTTAAATAACTTAAATACAAACTGCCATGAAAGCATTTAACAAATACACCCTGGCTCATTAACGGCCTTTCATATCTCTTGATAATGGAGCGTGAGACGAGTGACATGCAAACAGCCAATGATTTAACAGATTAATCTGTTGTTCCGCTGCACCATTGACATGTGATGTGACGACAGAAACAACATGGAGTGAGAAAGTAGGTGCAGACAGCAAAGAAATTGATCATAAAAAAGGGCAGATTTTTTTAAAGTCTATTATCTGTGTGTCTTGTTAAATAAAGTGGGTAAATACAAAGTACGGCAGTTAAATGTAACCTTTTTCTCCTGGTCTTTATTAAAAATAGGTAATTTAAAAATTAGCAACAATTATCAATATCAACTGAAATGAAACATTTTGTCATATTAAGTTTTTCAGCTCTAGCCCCGGTCTGAAAGTCAAAGATGGGAATAATAACACTCGCTTTCTTTCTACATATATTAAGTATATAGTGTATGTTTTCTTTCTGTTTGCATTATACAGTATATTCATCTATACTCACACCCTCACACACACACTCACAGTGATCTGTGTCATAAATCAGCAGGCTCTCTGAGAGGGCCGGAAACCCAAGGACAGCTCAGACACGTGGAGCAGACACTGCCAAGACCTCCTGGTCCCACGCCACCCTCTGTGTGTGTGTGTGTGGGTGTGTGTGTGTGTGTGGGTGGGTGTGTGTGTGCACGCCAGAGTGCGTTTGTCCATATTTATGGCTGCCTCTGAATGCTCTTTCCCGTGTGTGCTCTCACAAGCATGTGCACGTTCATGTCCGTTAAGCATGTGTGTGTGTGAGTGAGTGTGTGTGTGTGTGTCCAGTGAATGTGTGCTGCTGTCTCTCACTGCCAGATTGGCCTCTTGTGTGTGTGTGGGTGTGTGTGTGTGTGTGTCTTGCACAAGGCCTCTAAGTTATGAATCTGCAGACAACCCTCCCTCTCTGGCCCCTCAGCAACTCTCTGCTCCGCCACTTGGCTTTTGTACAGGCAGCGCAGTCAGCCGTGTGTGTGTGTGTTTGTGTGTGTGTGTGTGTGTGTGTGTGTGTGTGTGTGTGTGTGTGTGTGTGTGTGGTGTGTGTGCGCGCGCGCGCGTGCGTGCGTGTATTTGTTTGTGAACGTCCATCTTAGTCTGTTGTGCGCTTGTGTCTTTACTCTGTTTATTCATTTTCTCCGTGCTCATGCCGTTTTTATGTGCCTCAGCAACACTTGCACACTAAACTCACACTTAACGAGCTTTTGATCCCCAAATGAGCCTGACCCCCGTTAATGGCCACCTGTTCTGGGCCGATGGGGAACGTGCTGTAGCCAAACACTGTGTTGTTTAACATGATTAACACACAACAATGTGGGGGGCGGAGGATGGAGTGTGTGTCAAAAGGAAGCTATTGGTTTTTAATGATGTTTTTCAGCCTCTAACTGACTCCATGCAGCAGCACCGAGCAGAGAGCATTGAAATGAAACAGCAGCAGGAGAGCGTCCTGTTGTCTTTTGTGTGTCTGGATGGGACTGCGAGTTATTTATGGGGTCTTTAACACACTGAGGGGACAGGGAGGAGGTGCTGGAGAGGTGAGCGGAGCGTTGGATGGAGAGGACGGCTCATTCAACAGAGCCGGTGCCAAAGCAGAACAGCTTTTCTCCGTCTCCCTTTACAAAATTCCTTCTCATTCTTACACACACCCCTGCCCCCCATTTTTCTTTCCCTTTTCCATCTCTTGCTCTTCCATACCCAATACTTTCCACAGATCTGAGGGATAATTCCAATTTTTCCTCCCTCTGCCTCTGAATCTAATTTCTCTCAGGTCCACTCCTGCTAATTTGGCATTAATGCTTCAATCCTGTTTCCTTCTTCTCCTCCAACACTCTTATGTCTCTGCAGCTCTTTTACTCAGAGTGAAATTCAAAATCTCTCACTGAACCAAATCTAATTTTTCTCACCACCTCTCACACTAATGTGTATTTAAAAAGATCTAATGCTTTATTTTCTCTCTGGTGATCTATTTAAGTGTCTCTGTATCTCTTGTTTCTCCAGCAAATGGTGAGCACAATACTAAAAGTGTAATTTTCAATATGATGTGTTGAAAGACAGTGACTCTTCAGGGCTCAACATTGAGGACTGCCTGAGCAAGTAAAATGCCATGTCAGGCTAGTAAATCTGGCAACTCACTTACCCGACCAGGCAGGTGGTAAAAAATAATTAAACTATTACACTACTTTGATCATTTATTCATTGCAGAAGTATTTTTTGTGCTCTCAAATATAGAGATTTCTTAATTTGTTATACTAAAATTAAAATCTTTGACAAAACAAGACATTTAACATCATTTCGAAACTGGGATGGACATTTTTCACCATTTTCTGACATTTTATAGATGTCGCAGCCTTAGATTAAATGCAACAATTAACTTTAGATTGTGTTATCATTTAATAACTGCTAATAAAACATTTTATGCAGGGCGGCAAGTAAAAGTTGACTTTGGGCAAGTCGATCTCTGACCCACTTGCCTGATGGGGCATGTGGAAAAAAAAAAACATTAACGTTGAACCCAGGGGCAGTTTGTAGAAACATCGTATGAGATGAATAGGATTTTAATTTATTGATTATTTTCATGTCAGTACTTTTGAGACTAAAACCTTTCAAAAAAAAAAAAAGAAGCTTAAATTCCAGCACACATATCTGGCAGAAATTTGTCTTTAAAGCTACTGCAAAGAACTTTCACATTGTGGTGATTTTGGAGGCCTCTGTGGAGAAAAGCTTTAGTGTTTCCACCATAATAACCACAAAATATAACATCAAAAATAAACTTGTGTAAATAAAAATCTGCTTCTTTTTAACTTCTCAGAGAATCCAACCCAATGGCAGGCATTCAGAATAACAATATAGAAATTCCTGATCTTCTCTCTGATGGTCTTGTTAACGTAAGTAGGTCATATAGAGGCATCAATAATAAATTGAGACTGTTTTATAACCAGTGAAAAACTCCTTGTAGTAGCTTTAAACAAATTATTTTATTCATTCTCTGTCCATCTCTTTCTTCTGCTCCCTTGTTTCCTCATCTCACTCCCTATTTTCGTCTCTCTCACACTTTATCTCTCACCCACCCCCACCACCCCTTCCTCCTCTCTCCCCCCATCCTCTCTCCTCCAGTGTGTAACCAAGGGTGCGAGATGTCTGGTCAGAGAAAATGTTCCCACATATCAAAAGGCTCCTGGGTTCTGAGTGGAAGCGGCCAAGAGAAGGAAAAGGTCAAGTTGAATACAGTGGGTGAGGATAGAGGGATGAGGGCAGAGCTGTGAAGAACGGTGATTAATACCAGCAGCAGAGAGGCGGCGGCGCTGAAAGGGCACTGAGAGCGGGAACTAATACTGCACTGCTTTGTCCTTTATTTCCTCCTTGAAATATCCATTCACTGCACTTCTGTATTCTCCATCAGCATTTTAGAATCAACTTCATTTTTGTTAGATCTGTGCTTTTGATGCCGTAGCCCTCATAAACCTCACAGAAATTTAAACGAGTTGTAATTTTGCAGATCATTGCATTTGGGTGTAAATGCTTTAAAGGCACAGTATGCATCTTGGGAATAAGACACAACAATAAACAATATTTCTGGTGAGTTTATTAACAACTCGGACAAATCCTATTGATTCTGCCTTTGAATTTGTGTTTTTAATCAGTTTCACCACATACTATCAAACTATCGCAAGCTGCTTTTATTGACTAGTATGAAGAAACAACTAAATTTTAAATGGAGCCTGACCGAACTAATATCGATTTTAGAAGGTAGAACATTATTGATACAGTAACTGATATAGTGATTTTGCACAAATATGACTTTGTAAAAGTACTCAGTAGATGGTTACCTTAAACAGATAACTTAATTAAAGAATATTATATGTTTTATTTTACATGTTAAGTAATTTTAACATACATATGCTGACCAACTGTATAAAGGAACACTGAGAAAATAAAGAATAAAATAAAAATTTAAAAAAATAATAAATTGGTTTAGTGTCACTCAGATGCTGAATATTTTCAAACTGTCTGTCAATTAGGGGCAGGATGTAAAACAGCAAGAAGCTTTTCGGCATTTACATCTGCCAGGGAGCTTCTCTTGTCCAGATAAATGTTCCCCAGTGTGCTAGATCTAAATCCCCCCCAAGCATCGTTATCTGCATTAAATATCGGTGCAAATCGGCAAACATATGTACCAATACTGATATCTGTGATAGGCCCATATCAGGCCAATATCAGTCAACTAACATATCAGCCAACTGATATTTTAACGTATATAACTGGCTTTACTTTATTGATTTATATTTTCCTTTTTGTCAAGAAATCAACAGAAAAGACCAAAACCAACTGTGTGTTTGGATTTCCCTGCCCTGCCCATTTTAGGACACTGTAATTTCCTAAAGCAGCTGGGCACTGTGGTTTTCAGCAAAGTCAAACAAACAGGAGAGAATGGTGCGTATGTTTGGCACTATTTTTAGCAGTGGATTGATACACATTTGGTGCATTAATGAATATTTACAGCAGCGGGAGGCCGTGTGTTGAATTGACTTAAAATAAACTTCAGTGCTCATTCTAATGAAGGAACACCCAGTGCAATAGTGTGACTCACTGATGATTTTTTTGTTCCTTTGAATTCACTATTTATGGAAAAACAACCAATTCTATGAGGAGATTATAAGTATTTTCACTTTTTTAGGGCTCAACGATGAAGATTGTCAACTTGCCCGGGGCCAGTCAAATGCCATGTCAGGCTAGTAAATCCACCAACTCACTTACCTGACTGGGTAAGTGGTAAAAAAATATGATATAATATATAATATTATAATAGTAAATTAAGTGATTTGGCATGTAAAGATGACAGAAAATGCTGTTTTCAGCCTCTCAAATATGGAGATTTCCAGCTTTTCTTCATTTATTATCAAATATTCAAACAGAATATTTTGGGGTTTTGGAGTGACAAAACAACTTTGAGAAACTGGGATGGACATTTTTCACTATTTTCTGACATTTTGTTGTTGTTTGGTGCAGCACTGGATTAACACAATTAACTTTAGCCTTTGTTGTTTGGATAGGGGCAAGTAAAAACTGATTCTGGGCAAGCAGATATCTGATCCCCTGACATTGCATTGGAAAAAATCCATTTCATGTAAACCAGCAAAAACAAGCATGACAGTAACAGTTCTCCATAAAATGCCTCTCCAAATCTCTCTCAGCGCAGTAGCCATTTTCATTCACATTCCTTGTGTCATCTCTGCTCATTCTCTCTCTTCAGTGTCGTTTCCCCACACCATGTAGTACCCTCAAATAAATAAATAAATAAAATTCAATCACAATAAGCAAATTTGCTCCCCCACAGGACATCATTGAGAGGCGCGCGGCAACAGTGCAAGGTACTCCAATCAATGGCCTTGTTCCCTGAACACAGGCCCAGAGCTCGTCATTTGCATGACACTGAACAAGTTCACACATAGTCTCTCTCTCTCTCTCTCTCTCTCTCTCTCTCTCTCTCTCTCTCTCTCTCTCTCTCTCTCTCTCTCTCTCTCTCTCTTTCTCTCTCATTTATATACAGTGAGAAAAACAATTGCATACATATTATGATCGCACAGTTACCGCAGTCCACACACAAAAGACAAGGATATTCACACAGGCACAATGGTGGCACATGTGGCCTCACACATACACACACACACAGTGAGAGAGAAGAAATACAATAAAAACAGAGGCGGGTCATTCTTATGACACATATATTTGAAATTTCCACTGAACATTAATCCAGCTTACTGCAGCCCTCGTGTGCTCTGGTTCCTGTCTGCTGCTGCTGCTGCTGCTGCTGCTGGTGGGCGGATAACAGATGTGTTTATGTACGGACGCTTTTATGTTAGTGTGTGTGTGCATGTTCTCCAAAACATCAGTTTTGTTTATGGGTGCAGTGTAATTTACTAATTGCTAAACCCCTCTCCTGGACAGAAATCGTCAGCAAAAGTAAAAACATAAGAGCAAAAATTTAATCTTTGTATTACACTGGGTGTAATAGCTAGATAAAGCTTAAGTTGCTCATGTCAGCATGCCTGGCTAGCTAGCTTACTAATGACAGTGGCAACATAGTGTTACTTCCAATAACAAGAGACAGAATAACATTGTTTTGTGGAGTAAAGTGCAACACGGACCTGCTATGTAATGGTGCATCATGGGGCATCAGCCCATGTGTGCCACTTGATGCCCATAGCACCATGGGTGGCAAGTTAAGTAGTAGTAGTAGTTAAGTAGTTTTTCTAAAGGTAGATTTAAGTACTTTTTATGTTCCTTTTTTAAAATGATACTTTTACTCTTTATTCAAGAATATGTTTGAGACAGTAATCTACTTTTTACTTTGTTACATTTGGCATTTATATTGTTGTTACAACCAGTCTGCTCTAAATGCAGGGGTTAAGTGTAGCGGGGCAGAGCATGTGAGGAGCAGCGCTACAAGATGCTGCTGCCTTGAAGTAAAATAAGCACTGGCTGTCTTTTAACCACGAGGCAATGATGACGGAGCAAAACCCAAGAAGCAGCTTCCAGGACCACCCCAGGCCTGTGTTGATATCAATATAAAGTCTCAAAATAACTAACTGTGATGGAGGCAGGGAGTGGTGATAAACACGTCGATCAGCTGACTGCAGTCTGCCTGCCTGGCAGGTGAGATGCTTCATGGTCCACTAAGAAAATGTAGTTGGGTAGCTGATGTTAGCTGTGTGTTTCATGTGTAACTTAAATCATTGGTGTTATTGACATTAATTTGTCTAGCTGGTGGTCTGTTAGGCTTACTCGAATAGATTTCTCCAAGGGTCATGTAGGTTTTTACATATGAGGTCATCATGTCACATGCTTGTTGGAGCAGGTAATGTAATTGAATCGCTGCTTTTCTGTAGAGTGTTCTCAACTCATGATGACACATCAAGATGCAGTCAGTGTGTGGGCTTACATAGATAACAAAGGATGCCAGTGTTTTAAAGTGCGTCATATGGGTGTGCTGCCTTAGCCTACAAGTCAAAAATTTATTAAGTTACAAAAAGCCTAATTCGAGAAAGGCACATCCTCTGAGGTAGACCCAGCTGTATCAGTGTTTAGGGTAACATAGCCTAAGCAGCCCTGTCCTGCACTTTATTGCATTTGGGGAATTTATCCAAAACATGGTTGGCTTAGTCTACATCATAACGCTTTTTGAAGAGGAGTGAGCCATAATATTTAAATCTATGATTCCCAAACTGGTGGGCCGCGAGGGCCCTGCAGGTGGATCTTGAGAGAAATAAATAAATAAAACATTTCTTTTCAGTTCAGTTTTATAAGTTTGAAATTGCTGTAAAATACTGTTTTTATGATTCTTTTTTGTAAGTAATCAGAACTAATAAAACAAAACCATGGGACTCAAACTAGATGTTATTCTTCATTCATTTGACCTTGCTTAACAGGTGTTATACCATATTAGTGACCTGTCACATTAACACCAGAATGTATCCTGTATCTTATCATTGTCACGGTTAACCTTGTGTCTTGGTCAAAGTTGTGATTAAAGGTTTGGGTGGGCTGCAGAATATCTTCAGATTTCAAATTGGGCTGTGGCATAAGTTTGGAAATGGCTAATTTAAACAAATTCCAATTTTGAAGGGAAGTAAGCATAATGTGTCTTTCATCTGCTGCGCTAAGTTTCCTTGGCTGACCACTGCATCTATGGTCCTCAACGTTGCCCATTTCATTGTGCTTCAAAAGAGCTTGAACAGCACATCTTGAAACCCCAGTCTGCTTTGAAATTTTTGCCTGGCAGACACCTTGCTGATGCAGTATAACCACCTTGTGTCTTGTTGCTGTGCTCAGTGTTGTCATGGTGTCTGACCTGTGACATGAAACTGTCTTCCTCACCTTGGCAGCAGAGTTTGGCTGTTCCTCACCCAGTTTTAAGCCTCCTACGCAGCTGTTTCTGTTTCAACAATGGATGAGGTATATTTACCAATTAACTTGATACCAAACTCCTCCCCCGTTTCATGCCTCCTGAACCTGCCATGTGCTCATTATTCCCTGGAGTCACAGTCCTCTGCATCACCTGATAATGCCACTGTATTCCCGGTCATCAAAACCACCTCCATCGCTCTCTGAGGTTGTCTCAGAGTCTAATAGGACCTCTAGATAGCTAATGGCAGCTACAGCACAGAGTTACAAGAGAAAATATCTGTCTTGCAACAACAGGCCTAACAGCATAGCGAAGCCTTTGATGCTTCTGCAAGGGTTTTTCATAGCATCACAGGGTTTTACCACAAAAACACAGTCACGGCCTCCATTGAATTAAACATAGCGAGCTACAGCTGATAAAATCTGCCTGCAGAAGTTTACATGTTTTGTCTTTGTCTCCATCTGTCTGAAATCAAGGACTAGGGCTGTGACGATAACTGCAATACCACAATATCACGTGTGATGCCTTTCTCAGGGTTGAGTTCATTACTATCATGACCCCAATTGATTTCAAGTTTGATAGTATGTGGTGATACTGATTTGATGGGTCAATCTTATGTTGGGATCAGCACATGGATCTATTATTACACCTAAGAATCATCAACAACAACAGCTGTTCAATTGTTGGATGGTAAAAATGGATGAATGATATGTAAATGACACTTAAAGAAGCTACACTATGCAACTGACAGTATATTTTAATTATTTATCTTTATGGATTTACGCACTGCCCTATTCCTTAAAAGAGCCATGCTACGCTTATGACCGTATACTTCAGTTAAGTTTTAAAAAAAAACCTCATAATTAGTATGGCAGTTTACCAAAACTGCCATCCGGAATACTGGAATATGTCATATATATATATACATATATAACTTTGTCACTGCAGTAAGAGAAAATGTGCACTGTCACACCCTTTCAAAGAATCCAGATATGCTGCCATATATTTTGAGTGGTAAATCTGCCATTTTTATCATTGTAAGCTGCATGTGCCATGCCAATAAGAAAAGCTTGACAGGCATAGCAACAGTAACAGGGGCGGGGCCTCATAAACATTACAGATACACAACACACAGACACACACTCACTCCTGTCTCCCTCCTCTGTGTAGCAGGTGAAGGGCAGAGAAAGGGTTTGTGCATGCGGCAGCTAAGTGGCTCAACGCACTATCGACTGGCTCACCGTGGCAACCTGCAGAATTCCACCGCCTCCCCACGAGCCTGGCAGACTATCTGTTCACCCTCCCTTCCTTCCCTACCTCCCGTCCTCCCTCCTCCCTCTCTCCCATCCCCCACTCCAGCAGCTCCAGGGAAGCGGTGACGTGGGAGCTCCCTGCTCCGAGAACGGAGAGGGAGAGAGAAAGAGGCATGGAAAGAAAGCCTGGCAGAGTGCAAGGGCGAGGTGAGCGAGAAAACACAGAGCTGCCTGCCGCACTACTGAAAGAGAGAGAGAGAGAG
>JAJHUR010136767.1:0-15561 GCA_027495735.1 Lutjanus campechanus
TTTTTTTACTTTCTCCTTCTGGCGCAAGAAAACCAGGGGCTGCAGTTTGCTTAGCTGAGTCCATAAAGAGGCGTTTTAAAAAGCTGTGTTAACAGACCAACAAAGCTTTAAATGTGCCCCCCTCTGTGAGGGGGTGGTTCCCATAGGGATGTAGCGTGGCGCTCCATTGGTAGGCCTCTATCCGGCCTCTCATTCAGCCCAACGCTCAGTCACGGCCACTTATGGTAGGAGGGAAAATCACACAATTCAGCCCAGGCCTGATCCAATGACATGTTTTTTTAATGAGGTGGCTCTATGTCTTTGTTTGGGCACCAAATTCAAGTCCAGACCTGCATGCGCAAGTCCTGCTGAATAAGATGCAAGGCCATGGCCAGGCACAACTCACAAGAGAAGCACAAAGAGCTTCTGTTGAGCCTGTGAATAGCTCTCTACTCTGCACTGTTCCTCACTAGTGGCAAGCATGCAGATTCTCACTGAGAATGTGTTCAAAAGTTTGGTTTCTTCTTTGTTTTGTACAGTGTCATCTGTACAAATCTTGTTTTAAAAATGTCGGGGTGAAAAGGTTTAAATGTGCCGAAGGACAAAGCTCCAAACTCTTGTTTGTTTTTACCGGAATAAAGTGACGGTCAGAAGCAGCAGCTGTTAGTCATTTCTAGCTCCTCCGGTTATTTTTTCCAGGGTCATACACACAAAGATTTCTTTCTCTTTCATTTTCACCGGCACAAGTGTCTTTTTCAGAAAACGCCACACCATATATCACACATATATGTGCACGTGTCATACGGTGTGTGTACATCTGCGAACGTGCCTGCCGCTCACTGGCTTGTATGTTCAGGGGTGAGGACTGTCATTAAACTGTCTACCTGCATCACCAGACTCAACCATCACCCTGCCTGCCTGCCTGGCTGGTTGTTCATTCTGCTCCTCGCTGGAGCCCTCCAACAACACACACACACACACACAAACACATGAACACAGACACATGAAGACACGTACACAGATTCACTTGGCCATCAGCCAGGATTCACATAAAGCATACAGCATGTCTCCTCAAACTCAACACACAAGATTTGAGGCACTGACATTAATACTGATAGTTTGATATTAAAACTGCAGATTGCTAAAACTTTACGCCAGTATTCAATTTATTTTTTCTAAATTTCATGCCAAAAGATCAGACCATGTTCCCACATAGAATTTTCTTCTTTGCAGTAACAAACGTCCTTGACACAGTGGTGTACATCAGTGGTACCTTGAAGACCCTCACAATGAAGCAGTATCTACTTGTGACCACTCACGAGGTGCATGTGAACAGTTCTACTGAAAAGTGTGTTTTTTTTCCTCTTTTTTTTTGCTTAGATTGTTCCATTTGAAAGATATTTGGAGCCAGAAAGAAATAAAGTGTGCAGAATTTCACAAGAAAAAGACAAAAAAATTGAGAAAAGTTTGAAAAAGATACATGTAATTATGTGTAACCAAGAGTTTTTTGTCTTTCTGATCCTTTTATTCACCTTACCCACCTTCTGAGGCCCGACCCTGAGGTTTGGAACCGGATTCGATCATTGTGTGACAGTCGGACTGAGTTGCTCCAAAAAGGATGAATTTTTAAACTCGATTAAATCGTGGTTTAACTTTAAATTATGCTGCTCCAAGCTTTAAAACAAAACCTCTCTTTCAACCTCAGTTTATTTTTTATTCTAAACCTAGAATAAATTTAGTTCTGTTGCACCAAAGCTTGAAACTGTGATCCAGCGTTCACTTCAAAGTTACACTTGAAAGGGTTTAACTTTTAAAGTGGCTGACTTTTTGAGATGGATTGAGTAAAATAATCAAGTACCCCCCAAAAAGTTAAGGGACAGACTCAGCCCAGTTGAACTTTGTGTTGTATCTCTTGTTTCTTTCACTCCAGTTGATCCATTAAAACAGCCTCTCAGTTGTTGACAGGAAATCCCCCTTTTTTTCCCTTAATGCACTGTTTTTTTAAATCTTCTGTTATTTGGCCATAATGCTCCATTAATTCGGCAAACAAGTTTTTCTCAAATGAGGAGAAATTGCTTCTCTGTCAAGCCATCATAAGTAGACTAATTAGGCCAATTAACAATTTAGCTAGCTAGCAAACAATGTAATGTTTTGTTAGGGAATACAGAGCAGCAATTTGAAATCTAGATTTGCTCAATTTAAACCTAGTTTTGCTAAACTCTGATTAGAATTAATCTTAGATCTAATTCATCTTTGTTGGTGCAAACCAGTCTAAATGTTTACATCGTAATCCAGAGTAATGAAAGTCCTTTGAGGTGGATTAGCAGTTTCATAAGGCAAGGTTACCACTTCAATAAATATAAAATATTCAAATTGCATAAAATACATTTGCAGCAGCAATCTGTTATTAAGCCTCCATTGTATGACCAGTTGAACAGCATGACACACTGCTGTGGCCCAGTGAATGTGCCTGCCTGGATACTGAAGTACACTTCTAGCCTCTTATACGACCATCCCATCAGCCGGGCTACTTGTCTCTGATTCAGTCCGACTCTGTTCTTCGCTCACGTTCAAGGTTGTGGTAATGGGGAATTAGTATGCAGAGAAGCAGACGGACGGCCATGTGGATCTAATAGGTAGCCAGACTGGAGAAGAAGACTGGAGTGGGGTGTGGGGGGGTGGGGGTAGAGCATCTCTAGCAGAGAGGGAGTTAAGCACGGCTTCTCCTCCTCCTCCTCCTTCTATCCTCCTGCTCCCCTTTATCGCCTCGTTCCCCATGCCCTGTCCCAAACCTTAATGGGACGTCAGACGGACAGCCTCGCCTGAATTGAGCAGGGAGCGCAGCCTCTACCCCCCCTTGTTGTCTCTCCAAAAAGAACCCCCCCATCCCCCTACCTTCCCCTATGCCCCTTCTTGCTCCCACACTGCTAGCACCCATAGCTGCTCCCCTCGGTTCTAAAGGGGTATTGAGGGGGTCCCAGACACCCTCCACTCTTCAGCCCCTCAGCCTAACTCTGCATAAATTAGGCACGTCTCCCTGGTGTCTCGTCAGCCGGTCGGGGCACCCCTGGCCCCGGGTCTGCCGTCTCCCAATCTGCTGTCACCTTCTGTCCTCCTCCACCTCCCCCATCTACTGTATATTCTGCCAATCCTCGAGCTAATTCATCATCTCCTTTCTTGTGTTTGGTATAAAATCACTATTGCTTCCTCTCCTGCTTCTTTTTCGTCAATCTTTCCACTTCCTCTTCTTCTCTTTTCCCCCTAAATCCCCTGACACACTGGCTCCCACCTTACCTGCTTTATATTCTCCACATTCTCCTCCTCTCTATCTCTACTTTTCTTATCCTTCCAGCACTGTGTTACCCAGATCAACCAAGCACTCTCCTCTCCTCTCTCCTCCTCTCCTTTTCAGCCAGGATATTGTTTACATCTGTCTTGCTAATCACTGGCAGAGCCTCTCTAGACCTCACAGATGTTGCAATAATACAGGGGATTAGCGGGCTTAACACTCGGGCTTATTTGGGGAGTTTTCCCGATGGCCTGGCAGCGAAAGCCCCGTCAGCTCCTCTGAATTTGACCTTTTTCCTGTTTCGCTCTGTGCTGCTGAGATCCTGCAGTCCCGCTTCTCTTTGATTTGTGATTTTTTACAAGCGTCTGGCATGCTGATGTTGTTTTATCCAGATTGGTGCTCTGGGCTCTCACTTCCTGCAGCTACATCACTGCCTGGGTTTAATGCAATTACAGAGCTAAACTGCTTGACATATGACAGGCAGGAGTTTAACAACAAACAATGCTCCTTTTTTCGCTGTTCTTTTACCTGGTGCAATTTGAAAAACTTTAATTCCTTCAAAATGACCTGCATATATTAACATCAGTCACATTTAAAGTGGTCATATTGTGCTTTATGTTATGAAAAGGTCTGATTTTATCTCTATGTGACCTACATAAGCAAATGAGATCAACCACATGAATTTTTGTTCTTAATGCCTGCCACTGGGTTGAATTCTTTGTTAAATCAGATGAAACAAGCCAGTTTTCACATTTTCCCAGGAAAAGTTACAGTGAGTAGTACTTTAGCCTCTGAACAGGAGAGATTTCTGTTTTTGACATTATATTTTTTGACCCTTACAGTGCAGATGTTACCACTTTTGTCCACAGCGGTCTCAAAAATCAACACAATATGGAAGCTCCCTGTAGTAGCTTTAAGGGAAAAAAATATCACCTGATCTGTCTGGCTGTAGTTTACATGCTTGCATGTTCAAAAAAAAGCATTATTTTTCTCATATTGGTCATAGCTGCAGCACTGCTATTCCCTGTCCCTGTCTGTCTGTCTCTGTTATAGCTCTTGTTTCATTAAAGCCCCATTCATATTCCATATTAATTTCCAAACTAGCTGCACGTGATGCTAATGTGCTACATAGTGATGTCACCACATCACAGAACAAAGGCTGGATTATAAATAAGGTATTTTAGGCCTCTTAGGTTGAGTGTTTTTTCTTTGGGAGAGGGGAACAACCATGGCATGGACTTTGGTCATTGCTATAAGCTATATAATGGACTAAAAGAAAGGGAGTGAATAATATGGCCATTTATAGATATTTTAACTGTTATAGTTGCCTTACTAGTCCTATTTTCTGGATCTCCTTAAAGAAACTAAAAAAGAAAGAAGGGTCATTACATCACTAAGGAATATTCTCTGCTCTGCTTGGTGCCATTTCTCTTGAAGCTCATGGGAGGCACGTCGTAGAAGCACACTAAAACCTTGACATCGTGTGACCTTTGATGAATAAATGTCTCTAAGAAATGAAAGACACACTTCAGAGAAAAGCATGCTGACTTTTCCAAATTCGTTGACAGTTGACATTGCATCTACCTTAAGCTTCAAAATAACTGACACCAAAGTCTGGTGCATAAAATGTTCTGTAGTGATTTAATGACCCTTCCTTCATTTTTAGTTTCCTTTGGTCTCCTTTATTCTTGCAGCTTTAGCATTACGATGTAGCCAGCCAGCTAGCTAGCCGCTGTCTGTGTTCACCATGGTGACGCCTGAGTCTCCCCAGTCTCCTCTGCTCTCCTCTTTAACTCAGCGCTGAAAGATAATTAGATGGCCTCCTCAGACTCAGCATCTCTGCTGCTTCTCTGCGTCATGCACCGCAACCAAGTCCTGTTTTATGACCAAGCAGATCCAGTGTCTGAGTGTGTCTCACCGTGTGCGTGTGTGTGTGTTTGGGGTCAATGTATTTCTGTCTGGATCCTAATCCCAGAGGTGATATTAGTCTGGTAGGGGGGCAACCCATCCCCCCTCTGTGAGTGTGTGTTTATGTGTGTGTTTGTGCTGCAGGCGTTGGTTTCAGCCAGGAAGCCCAGACAGGCTCTACCTTGACCTTTGACCCATGACTGTCTGCTAGCTCAGGGGTCATGCACACCATTGATACAGACAGCTGATAGACGCACCAACAAACGCACATGCACACACGTGCAGCTTCCCCCTCTAGTAGTAAACATTAACAGTTTGGTGTGTCTGGAGAAATGATGACACAAACAGCGTCATCCCAGCGAGCTGTATGCAGGGAGAGCATGGTCATGTGATTTAAGCACAGATAGTGCTCAAAAGCCTTGTATAATGTTTGATTCACTTTTAAAATTAGAGGAATATGACTGGACTTCTTGCAGAATTTAAGGAGTCTTCATTTCACTAATTACTCTTTTGTTATTTGCTTATGTCTTCACAGATGCAGCCAGTCACGGATGGAAAGCAGTGATTGAGCTTCCCTCGTTGGACCTTACTCGAACAAAGCACTCACGCTGTCTGTAGAGAGTCTCTCTGAACATGTTTAGCCTCGGCCGCATATGGAAAACACCACCTCCACACCTGCGAGAACAGTCAGTTAGACGCACATCATTAGATTATCAGTTGTCTAGTCTGTGGTCTTTGTGGACGTGCGCAGGTAAGTCGGAGCCGCTTCTAAAAAGGTAAGTTTAGAGGTTGAATCAATTTAAGATCTATCTGAAGTGTAAAATGGAGCTGCCAAGCAATATTTCCTCAAATTAGTTTCATTAGATATGAATTACTATATTTTGAGACCAATTTTAGGTCGGAGATTGGATGAGACCCCAAGGGGTCCTTCTTTTCACTCAGTTTTACATTCAAGTGTTTGACTGGAAAATCACTTGACAAGAGTTTGTGGTTGTGGAATTACTTTCCCCTTTTCTGTGGGATATTATGTACACATACATATTTATACAACCTTCTGCATAGTGTAATGAACTGATTTATCATAAAGTGTTAAATGAGATTGCCAAATGCCAAAAGTGTTGCCCTGATATGATATATATTTTCAATAAAGTTGAACAATTTGTGAAATGAAAACCTGTCTTAGTTGTTTTTTTCCCCTGCTCCTTGTTTCTCTACACAGTATGTCAGTGATGTTTGTTCTCTTGCTGAGATTATAGCTTACAGTTAAAGGACAATGTGGGAGATCTTCTGTGTTTCTTTTATTGTCAACAACAAATCTCACAAAAAAGACCAAAACCAACAATGAATTGACCAAGAACTTGTGTATCTTTAATATACAGTATCTTCTACCTGTGCCGTAGACCTCCATCGTCAAAAAACTATTAAAAACGCATCAATGAGACCCCGTTGACAGTTTATGCCTTTAAAAACAATTCTGCCATCAAACTGTGAAGAAACTGTGCTATGATTAGTGACCACACTCCATACTGACCATATATTTGTAACACAAACATGTTCATATATGACACAAACATACTAATATATTTATGATAAAAACATTTTGGAAAAATGTCAAAGACATTTTGTTGATGGTTGCATGAAAAATTCATTAATTCAGTGAAGCCTACTCCTCCCACGATTGTTTTATGGTTTCAAAAAGTCAAACATGTTTACATAAAGGAACACACGACTGCCCAGCTACCACTAAACTGCTTTTTCTTTTTTTTTACAAGGAGATTGATACCAGTTATTGATTACCTTAGTTAGCTTAGTCAGGGATCTTGCACTTTATTGTTTTGATGGCTTGTATATGATGTAATGTTTATTGCCTTTTAATTATGGCAGTTTAAAAAAAACACATAATTGAGATACATCAGTATACTTACAGTTTATTTTAAGTCAGTCCCACATTCTGTATGTATTCATTCGCAGCTGAAAATAGTCCCCAACAAATATGTTTTTTACTTCTATTTTCATAATGGTTGCTAAAAACTACAGTGCCCAGCTGTTTTATCAAATTTCCATCCTTAAAAAAACTATATACAGTATACTTGTGACCAGTCTTTAAAGATTTCATCAATAGGAACCCAGGAACCACATGTTTTCAGGCCTGGTGTTGGGCACAGAAAAAAAAACCTTAAACAGACAAGGCACAGGATGGTATATTGGCACAGTCAGCTTCAGTCAGATGCCACAGCAGCTGTTATGCAATTTATATTTTCATTCAGATTTTTGTTTATTTTAATTATAGTCAAGTCTTCAAACAAAGCGAACAAACGAGAGGATGACTTATTAAGCAGCATTTACTGCATAAAAATAAGCTTTGCAACCTATGACTAGAGGAGCACAGAGCTGTTATTATCTGTATCTTTTCAACCAACAAAATTGTCTGTCTCTGTATCTGTATTCGGATAGAAGAGCAGAAATGGGTGAGGTTTATACCAGAGGTCACATTAATTTTGTAACCCAATATTCATTGGCAATGCAACTGTTTATTCAATATAGAAATACAATGAAATATTTCCATATCCCCACTTTTAATCTATCCCGGTTCTTTTTATTTCTAACTAAACTGGTTCATTAACTGTCTGAAGTCTATGGAGGGGCCAATGATGAGGTAAACATGGAACAGACTTTTTCCAAATAATAATGAACAATATTCGGACAGAAGAAATATCTGTTACCATTGTATTATTCATACTTTCCCAAATAACATCTTTGCATTTAGGTGCATTGCTCCTTACGGCCTTTGCAAAACACAGTGTGTTATCTTTTATTATCTCATATTTATTTGGCATAGAGAAAAATTTCACCATGACATCATGATATGGAAATTTAGCTTTGAAAACACAAAACAAAAAGTATAAGCTAAACACATTTTCCATTTAGTTTTAAATAATGTGAGGTCAGCAAAGTAGAACTTACCATGGGTAGTCTGGTACAGCCGTGGCCTACGCCAAAGTGTGGGCCATAAAATATTTACAATTAATTTTAAGTAATTATAACTAATAAAACAAAGCCATAGGATTTAAATTACTTCATTTATTTGACTTAGTTTATCAGATGTCACACCTGTCTCACTAACACTGGAATGTATCTTATATCTTGTTATTGGTATGACTCATCCCGTGTTGGTCAGAGATGTAATTAAGGGTTTGGGTGGGCCAAACAAGATTTTCAGATTTCAAAGTGGGCCGTGGCATGCTTAAGTTCAGGAATGGCTGCCCTCTACTGTATTTGGGGATCTTCAAGCACTACAACCACTTATTTATGTTGCTGAAAAAAAGAAAATTGTACAATTATAGGGAAAACACTGAAACCAATCGGCTTGGGGAGCCACAGAGAGGATAGAAAGTTGGAAAATATTGAGAGATGGTCGAACAAATTGTTGGTTTAGGATTTGTTGACAGTAACGAAAATATAGAATATAGCCAACTATCGATGCTTCGTGCAAAAGTATCACCTCAGATGTGGTCTGTGGAGCTATAGGAGGCTGTTCACTTCGATTACTCTGATTATTCCAGCAGTGGCTGAAGGGTTGGAGGGGGAACAGTTAAACCTAGTGGCCTAAATCTGTGGTGTCAATTAGGTGCCTTTGTGTGTGAGCAGCAGGGGTGTTGAAGCGAGTTGCTGGAGCTGAAGGAAACTCTGAACAATGATACACATTCATAACCACACACACACACACAGACTGGTCGTATGTTTTGTGGGGATCACACCTCCTTTTGTTTTCCCCCCAACAGCCAGTAGAGGCGATGCCCCAGTGCCCCCAGTGTGCTCCACTGCTCTGGCTGAAATGGGCTCCCTGCTCCCCTCTGCCCCCCCCTCCTCCCGCCCCCAACAACACTGTCCCCTCGGCCCTCGGCCTCCCCCTGACTGGTCCTGACCTGAAATAAGGGCCAGGCAAGCCTCCATGGCCAGGCCAGCATAAAAGGAGATGTGTGTGTGTGCGTGTGTGTGTGTGTTTGCGTGTGTGCACCATGGCCCTGAAAGAAAGTAGGAGATTATCCCATTCTGTGTGTCCAGTCACCAGTGCAGTATTGACCATGGTGGGCCACCCAGGGAGCGTCCAGCCAGCCGTGAGATGGCCTGATATACATGCTTACTGGCCATGCTAGATTCCCCCACTCTCACCGGGGAGAAGGCCGAGCCCTACAGGCTGGACGCTTTCTAAAGACACTGGAGTCTGAACGCCGAGTGACCCACCCTCCACACGCAGATGCTCACACACACACACACACACACACACACACACACACACACACACACACACACACACACACACACACACACACACACACACACACGTTTGAGCCCAGCCCCTGTACAGTGAAAGACATTGCCATCAGGTCGTTTTCTGTGTCCTGTGAGGCGAGGCGGAGGTCATTGGGAAGGTGGAAAACCTCTTTAATGGTGGGAATGATACCATAACACCTATAGATAGAGTTACGGATCATGTCACATACAGTCTGTATACAGCGTCCGACTCCGACACCGAGGCCTGCTCACTCCTGATGGTGAATGTGAAGACGAGCGTGAAAAAAATGTAGCTTGTGTTGAAACATAAAATTACTTGTTTTGTTTTGATTTTTTTTTTTTTACTACTTACTCATTTATTATTTACAGTTGTTGTATGACATGTCCTTATAACATCCCTTTGATCGCTGTAAAATTAATGTTTGCACTTTATTTTACAGTGCACTATTAAGATGTGACAAGCCATACTTTGTATTAAATTAGACAAAAATTAGAGACAATATGTTCTTTATTGAACAGTATTAGACTCTTTATTAGACCCTTATTGGACTTTATTAGAGACTATAGGGACACATTACAACAGAACTGTACTGTAAACTCAACTGTATTATTTCCCACTGTTGGACCTCTATCAGACTTTATAAGAGGATAATTTAGGACAAACTACAACAGAACTGCACTGTAAGCTACTGATGTCAATTTGGATAAAAGCGTCTAATAAATGAAATTGTAAATTATACCTGTAAACTACAGTAAAATCATATGCTTTACCTTCTTATTTAAAAACACTATGTGAACCAGATATAACAAGGCCAAAATTACTGAGGTGAGGAATATTTTGTCTGAGTGACTGTATAGACTTTGTAATACTGTTGGCAGATAATGTGATTTTTTATTTGTGTCCCTAATAACCCTCTGAAAAAGACTAATAAGGGTCAAAGAGTGGGAAATAATGCACTTTAGTTTACAGTTCAGTTCTGTTGTAATGTGTCCCTAATGAAGTCTCTGAGAAGTCTAATAAGGTTCTTATAAAGGGTCTAATACTGTCTGATGAAGAACATATTATTTATAGTTTTTGTCAAATTTGATACAAAGTACAGCTCATTGTGTCTTATTAGTGAACTGTAAAATAAAGTGCGACAGTTTGTTAATTTTCCCCCATTTTTTTTCGCTGTTCCATATGTACTGGTGTTGCCAAGAAATACAGTTAATAAAACATTTTTAATAGTAGAATGTGCAGGATTTGTCAGTTTGTAAATGCACCAAAAACATGGTTGATTGTTGAGTCTCATTCCCAGGTCATCAAATACAGACATTTTGGGTCGATAAAGCATCCAGAGCACAGTAAAATAATGAGCAAATAAGAAAATACAGGCCGAGGGTGTGATCTCTGCAGATACACATCACCACACACTTCTAGAGGGTCATTAGTTGTGATTGAGAGGAATTATTTTTAGTTTATTCATTTATTTTCCAGGGACAGTGGATATGTATTATATTTATAACAGTTCTGAAAATATGCCAGAGTTAGCCAGAGAGGCTTATTTGTATAGTCCCCAAGCAGGCAGTAGTTGAAAACACAGACGCTGAGAATAAAAGCATTAAAAAGTACAATCAATAATAAAAGCAGTGAAAAAATATGCAAATACAAACAGAGCACTAGAGAGACTGGAGAGACATTCAACACACAGAATCAACAATAGTAAGACAACAATCAACATGAATCTGTACATTGTTTTGTTTTTTGTTTTTTTTAGGAAAATTCTACATGGCGTGTCTTTGAGTTTTTGTGAATTTTAACCTCACAAACATAAAGATAAATGATTAGAAACACAGCCTCTCAGAGTTTATTAAAACCCTTTCAACCTGTCCACTACACTGATTTGCAGGACCTCCCTGAGTTTTAAACACAGCCCATTGTCGACCTGAACAAACCCTCAGGGGTGAACTAATTGTCTTTAAATTACTCAGCTGTTTGTTTGTGGATGGAGAGTCTCTAACATCCCGGTCCGTTAACAACACAAAGGCCTTTAACAGCAGGACAGAGCTGCACAAAGCTCACTAGCTGGAAAAACAAATAAGAGAATTTGAAAGGAGGAGTGTGTGTGTGTGTCTTTTACTATGTTAAACTACGATTAAGGGGTCACACTAAAGCAATGTATTAAAAAAAGATATATAATGTAATTTATTTGTTTTGAATCTCGGTGAAATGAAGAATAAAACACTTCACAGTATTTTGCTGTAATAAATGCGGGCCTTCAGGTTTTTTTCAACATAAATCTTTTTACACACACAGTCTCTGATTGGCTAAATCTGCTCACAAGGTGAATTACATAAACAGCACAGAAAGAAGTACAGAGGAGTAGGGATTTAATTAATTATACAGAAAGAGAAGAAGAAACAAATCATGCAAGCACGTTAAAGGATTTAATAAACACGACATAAAATCCTTTTATTGGTTCTGATGAGTAAAGAACTATTGTGCTCAAATTGCACTCACATTAGCTTTAATAACTAGCGATAAATTTTTATGGTGGTTTTATGTGAGTGTGTTTCATCATTTCTTTCCCTTTATTTCAAAAAATTATATTTTTATTTCTACATCTGTTGAATATTATTGCATTTTTGAGACATTAACATTAAAAATGGCACGAAAATGTGTTAAGATACTGTAATGTTCTCCGGAACACAGTACAGTTTAATTTTCCAAATTGGGCTCATTGAATAGTGTCTTAATTGTCCATTATAACGCAGAAAGAGCACATTAATGTGAAGTGTATTCACGGCCCTCGGTGGGTGTTTTTTTTTTACACAAACACTGCAAGAACATATTACAACTCTGATTAACAAGGCTCCATTACACCCACCATAATTTAAAGCATCAATTCACATAAAACAGTCCGGTGTTAATTGTATCTATTTATTTTACACTTACATTATAGTGATGCTGACTCACTATGAATTAATTAACACAATAAGCTCAAACTCTTCATGATCATCAAACATTACAAGCAAGCAGAATGAACCCTTAAAGCAAAACATGCTTGTGAAACAACAGAAGCAGTGTGGAAATTAGGTGTTTTTTCGTGTGATATTAATGACTAAATAATGTTTTTTTTTTCACTCTGTGTTGATGCATTAGCATCCAAGGAGTTCATTGAGTTCATCTGTGGCCCACTGATGTGCCAATCCCTGCATGCACACATACAAAATTAAATTGTTATGTAAGCGTTCTAATTTCAGACCCCAATGACTGTTCTCACATTCACGTGTAATGAAAGGCTGACTTTCGAAGCGTGTTGATGCGGTGTTAGGAGCAAAAATCGAAGGAAAAAAACTGTCCTGAAAGACTGAGGAGGATGAAACCTGCAGGTTTACAAACTGTATGCAAGTGAGATTTGGTTTGTGAGCTTGTTTAGATTTAAGAAAATTAAAAATGTTAAAATAGTTCAAATTAAAACCAGTGCTCAGTGCTCAATACCTCCGTGTATCTGTATGTGTGTCTGTCTGTCTCTCTCTCTCCCTCTGTGTGTTTGTGCAGGGGTCGTCTCCTGGCTCCCCTGAACTTGGTAGCCCCCCAGACACCTCATAAAATCTGTAGGCTCAGCCCACAGTGCACACAGAGGAGCAAGTTGAGGGTAAAGGGGGTTCGCCAAAAGGGGGTTATGGAGGAGTCAAGACATGGATGGGTGAGGTCGACGGAATGAGAGACGGGGTGGGGGTGGGGTTGGAGGGGTGGAGGGTGTGGGGGGTGGGGAGGGGGGGGCAGTCTGCTTTAAAAAGTCCGAGAACTTGGAGTCTAGTTTGTCATGCTAACTGCAGTGATGCCATTGAATGTGGACACAGGGAGCAGAAGGTTCACAGGACCCCGGCCATTCTCATGCAAAGTCTGTCAGAGCCTTCTCCTCCGTCCGTCCACCCACCCACCATACACCCACCCACCCCCAGCCTTTACTCCTGCTGAAGAAATACATACATGTTTATAAATGGGCACACACACACACACACACACACACACACTGAGGCCTGGGTAGGGTGCCCCTTTCTTTATATGTGCTGCTCAGTCTGCAAATAAGTGAAGCTACATTGATGGTTAACAATGGAAATAAATCCATTTGTATAAACCAGGGCTGTATATCATTTTACTCCACAATTATCATGCCAGAAGAATTCACGATAACAATATTATCACAAAACCTATAGACTTCTTTTTTAAAGAATGAGTATGAGTCAAACTCAAGTTAGTTGTGCTTTTTTTTTTGGTAAATGAATTACACTCAAAATATTGCGTGGAGGTGGAGAGAGTCGGCAACCATAACTGTACAAAAGCGTACAAGAAGTGCAATTACACTTAATGTATAGCTAAAAGAGGCACTGGAGTATTCAAGCAATATTATCATGTGTGTTATTAACATGATATCAATATTTAATTATATAAATATCACAGTTATCATCAATACTGGTATATCACAGCACCCCTAGTATAAACAGAAAACGACAATCACTCACAAAATGTTATCATTAACATGAAAATGAATGAATAACACTGTTGTATTACGGCCTTTATTTGCAAAAGGCTATATTTCAGATAAAATATGGTATATTTTGAATATGAAGGAACATGAAATTAAAATCCTTGAAATTGTCATTTTCAGGCAGAGGTTTTGAATTGCATCTCATCAGGATTAAAAAATTAAATACTGATATCACGCTTATAATACACATATGATAATGTTGTGCATATAAGCCAGTCATACTGTATGCTCTTAAATCATTTCTGTTTCTTTCTGTTCTTGCTTTGTCTCCTTCTTCTGTCCTTATTTTCTCATTATTTTGTTGTGCTTTGGACACCAACCCAAAATGTCACTATTTAACACCATGGGAATGAGACTCAGTGATCAACTATCTTTGTGGTGCGTTCACAAACAGCTCATGCAAATCCTACTGATTCTACTTCTCAGCATAATTATACTTTTTGTATGGTTTTGTCAGTTAAAGTCACAGACTCTCTCTACACCTCCCTACATTTGTGTTTTGAGTGTGATTCATTGGACAAAAAAAAAAGACATAACAAACAAAAAACACATTTAAAAGATCAATTTGACTGATAGCATGTACCCCTTAAGATTTTCTATATACTGTATATTGTGATATTATACTTATTATATAAATATTGTATAGTATCATGAATTATTTTGGGCGTGATAATCCTGTGGTGAAAATCTGATGCTGTGACTGTCCTTATTCAGACAAGTGAGAGAGTGGAAAGAGTCGGATGCATATACTCACTATATCATCATAATTATAGTGTTCTCGCCATGAGAGGAGAATGCAGCATAGCTCACATTAACTCTCTTAACTTCCTATGACCTTGACACTACCTTGACAGGCAGTGGCAGAAAATTGACCTCATTTCCAGACTGATTGCAAAAAATAATTTTCTACTACATGTCCCTCACAAACACAAATTCTATTTAAATGTCTATTTTGGCATCTCTATTAAATCAGCCTCACTTCCCGATGCTTATTTCTGCTTGCTGCTGGTCTCCCCCGCTCACCTCTCATCTGTTTCACCTGATCCAGAGATCGGGGGGAAGCTACAACTCATTTAGTGTTGAATCTGTTCAAAATGCCAAGTGGTGGAAATGTCAGCCGCAGTACAAGCACACACACCTATACATTTACTCTCTTTAAATGCAAACACTCCATGCAAATGAATACCCCCCTCCGGGCTCGAAGCAGTGTGTGTGTGTGTGTGTGTAGGTGCCTGGATTTATGTGCTCAGATTTATGCGTACTATAGTTGCACAACCTGGGATTGAAGGAGTCTCCATTTGTGTGCGTGTATGTGTGAAAAGTGTGTGTGTGTTTGTGCCCCCTCATCTGCACTTGGAGCAGCCGTTTGGAGCCTGTATTTGATTGAGTGAAGGCCAACGCAGCCTGAACACTCCCTCTAATGGAAGAGTGGAGCCCAGCAGCTCAGTAATGCACTGACCCCGGAGCTTTTACAACGCTGCCAGCCGATAAGTGGCAATATGCTGGATCTTATAAAATTAACAAGACTGAGCTATGGGGGGGGGGGGGGGGGGG
>JAJHUR010136767.1:15581-58804 GCA_027495735.1 Lutjanus campechanus
CGCCAAAAGGGGGTTATGGAGGAGTCAAGACATGGATGGGTGAGGTCGACGGAATGAGAGACGGGGTGGGGGTGGGGTTGGAGGGGTGGAGGGTGTGGGGGGTGGGGAGGGGGGGGGGGCTGCGGAGAGGATGACGTTCCTATAGCACTTGTAAATATCAGCATGCATGCATGGAGGGATTATAGCTGCTCTTGACTGAGTTTTATAGCCTCGGTAGCGTGATTAGGTTATTTTTTCACCCGTTTCTTGGCTTTTTAAGGCAAGTTTACGGGGAAACGTTTACAGGCCCGTTTATGTTAGATAAAATGTCTCTCAAGGCGTTTTAATGCTGTTGAATTTATGAAAGATACGTTGTATTCAGGTGCTCGAGAAGCTAATGCGGAGCTGACCTTCAAAGTGGCGGCAACTGGATCCAAGCCCGTGTGGCTTTTGCAGGGCACCGCAGGGGTTTTGAACGTGTGTGTGTATGCAAATGTTTATTGTGAATTCCTTCCTCAGCATCCTGTAGGGTGAACATAGGTGTAGATTTCAAGGGGTGATGGGAGGGAGCAGATTCTCCTCAATATTTAGAACACATGCATTTGACCCCTTGCATTTTGACAAGAGCCTCACAGCATTATTTTCCTTTTTTTTTTTTTTTTTTAACATTTATTCATTCAGGTTCCATGACAACAATACTCATACAACTTTATACGATCCCGTCTTGACTGTTGTTCAGCAGCATGGTCGAGTGTCACAAAGGATAAGATTAAGAAATTACAAATGGTACAGAATAGAGCAGTGTGTATTGTACAGCTTGATGTTAAATAAGGGATAATGTACAGTGAGCAGGTCATTATTGTGAAATAATCCTCGACAGTGTGATGCAGGACCATGACACAGAGCAGAAGGATGTTTCAACATCCTGAAGGGGTTTATTCACAATAAGGACCTGCTGACTGTACAACTTCATGATTAATATGATTACTTACCAAAAAAATAAATAATTTGACACAAAATATTAATTTAAAAATGTTTTTATGGATTTAAAAATAATTATATTGCTCCTCCAGAGTCTATGATCAGACCTGCGTCCATAGCAACAGTCTGTTATACAAAGATAGCAAACCTTAGGCTGCTGTAATTGACGAATCAGAATCAAGTATTCAACAAAGCAGTATAATAAAAACAGATGATTCTACATTATTTGTATTCATCAGATATATGTCTGTTGCAAAGACGCGGTTTTTCATATTTTATATTACCAAAAGCAAGAAGCGGTTATGTACCAAACTATGCATGAATGGAATTTACTTCCTTGATGCATTGCATAAGAAAAAAGTAAAATTTCATTTCAAATGTTATTTGAAAAGCACCTTTTGACTGGTGACCTCGAGCAGATGTAGAAATTATGATTTTGGTTGTTTAAAGGTCTGAGCTGTTTGTAAACACACCAGAAAGATATCAGGGCATCAAACACCAATGATTTGGGCTGGTCAAGCACCCTGAGCACAGTAAAATAATGAGAAAATGAGGAAATACAGGCAGAGGGCTGAGTCTCTGCAGATACAGACACCACCACACACCACCACGGTCATAAGTGATGATGAATATTATACCTTTAACTTATGGTCAGTGTGTAGAGTTTGGGTAAATGAAATGTGAGTCTGATTGTGGTGATGTATCTCGTGGCTCTTGAGGGTCTTCTTTATGCTAGAATTACACATGCTTTCATTGATGGATAAGTTATGTAGGTTTGAATATAGTCTACCAATCAGAAGAGTCGTGGATAATATCTATTATTTAAGTCACTGAATATGATCTATTTGACTCTGTGTAGTCAGGAGCTTGTCTTGTCCCTGTGTGTGTGTGTTGGCAGTCTTTGTCCCATGTGTCCTGTAACATTATGTTATTACATAAATTGTAGTGTATTGTATAATGTAAAATATGAATGAATAACTGCAGTGGTGCTGTAGCAAACGGGGATCTGAACAGACAGACTAAATAAACTAAACATGTGCAGATAACATTGCTATAGAAAAATAAGTTGCAGTACAAAGACATGAGGCAGGTCATACATAATAGTTTATGAGGCCTATAAAAAGAATGCAGAAAAGGCTAAATTTGATGCATAAAAAATCAGCAGAATGCAGGAAATGAAGGGTTTGATGCTCAAAAGGTCCTGTTACATCGACAGAGCGAAGGTTTATTCGTCATCTTTAAAACAGCAGATGGACAAAAAAAGAACATCAGAACTTGTCGTCCCCTAACGTTGAAACGAAACCTACGCCCTTGGGTGTGACATCCACAGTGTAAGCTCAAAGTCAAACAGCACCTATGCCTGGTTATGCACAGGCCCTGTCTAAACATAACACAACGGCTCTGAAATACAAAATGATATCACAGCCGCAGCCGCCGTCTCACCGCATCCGAATCTGATTTAGGTCTGAGAAAGGCTTTATTCCTCCCAGTGCCTCCCAGTATAACCTCCTCACCTTTCTCACACTGGATCAGACTGCGTTTGTGGGTGCGGGAAAGCTGTATTTGTGTGCATTTTCACCCATATACTGTGTATTCATGTGTGCATGTGTGTATGTGTGTGTGTGTGTGAGCAGCTATTGTCTGCCAGTGCTCCGGCAGGGGCTTCAAAGTGAATTATTCATGTGCGATTTGAATACATGCAAATGGCTCACTCCCCTCTCCTGGCACAGATCCAGGTTACCTATGGCAACGGCGCCTTCAAGAAGCATCTTTCCACCCCTCCTCCTCCTCCTGCTTCTCTCAGGCACCCACCCTCCGACCATGTTATCCACCCAGTGGTATTGTTGCGATTGTTGCAATATACCAGGCTGGGTGGCTGCACACTGTGGGGTGGCAGGATATCCCATAATTCACAGTCAAGGTCATACAGGCAGGAAAGGATGGCTGAGAGATGGAGGGATGGAGGGCAGACAGATGGAAGGAGGGCATGGATCCCCTCCATCCAGCTGCTCCTCGGACGTGAAGTTCAGGAGACGACACTAGAAAAGGAAGCAGTTTCAGGTGGTGTATGATGCTATCACCAGTGCGACAGTCGGAGCGGGCACATACTCACCTGCTATTCAGATTTAGTCATGGCTCATGCGCACTAACCAGTGCAGCAAAACAGCATGAGCATGGAAGAAAATGACTACCTTTGAATGCTGCATACTGTTACTCAAATATCTGATTTATTTTAATGTGTTCGAAACACTAATTCAGATGTGATTAATAAATATTGAAATTTTTAAAACTTTTTAAGCAATATTGTACGATATAAAGCAATGTTTCATTAAAAAATAAATTCATTTTGATATTAGGATTTGGGTTTGATGTGTGCATCTATTTGAAGGAAGCATAAAAAGTGTGTGTATAGTGTGTGTGATTAAAATTTTCAGTACATGTTCAATAATAATAATAATATGTGTTTTTTAATGTTTATTTATAATTGACACGAAATCATTTCTGGGTATTTTTGATTGTGTTTTTTTTAAATCAGTCTTTTAGTAACAAATAGATAAATTAATATAAAAAATACAAAGATAATAAATGAAAATTAATAAATATTATGCAAAGATGGGAAAGGAGTTGTATTTTCTTACAAATTCAAATGACTATAATTCTCTTTCAAGTGCATTATCACCATCATTTTGACATCAGAACATCTGTGTGTAAATAACAAATTGAAAAAGTATGTTACATAAATTATTTATACAAATTTCAGAGTGTAATTAGCCTATGAAGTGTTTTGTCATATTATTTCACTAATTTTATTTTACATAATCTTGCTTTGAAACATTGCTATATAAAAATTAGCCGAGTATTTGTGCCATTAAGAGACTATTTTTTATTTTTTACACGGAATGTTTGAATTAAATAAAAATCAGATGAGTAAAATAACAGTAAAAGGAGTCTCAGTGAGCAGAGGGCAGGTCAAGTTCAGGCCACGAGGTGATCAGAGCCTAACTAACCCCCATAATGGTCCAGGATACACAGAAACCTGTAGCTACTCAATGCTGCCATCTACTGACAATAAAGTGATACTGTAATGGTCTCTCTCTCTCTCTCTCTCTCTCTCTCTCTCTCTCTCTCTCTCTCTCTCACCCTCACACACACACACACACACACACACACACACACACACACACACACACACACACACACACACACACACACATACCTGGTTGAGATATGATTAATCAAATTGATACAGCATATAGACCTATATACTGAAGTTTTGAATGATCATACATGAAATATTGGATATCATAATTTATTTATATTTTAAGTTTAATTTTCACACAGCCTTAAAGGGAAAGAGGTGTAAAACACAGACACAACATATGATTTATAGAGGGGTGATTAAAAGCAATTTCTTTTCTCCAGATAATTTTATCATTAAAAATTAAAGATATTTGTGTGGTCAGTAAAAGCCTGTTAAAACCGTTCCACTCCAGTTCAAATGTCCAAATTAGGACGGGTCTTCAATGTTCCTGATGGTGTGATTAACTTTTCTTATCACATGGCTCCCTCAAGTGGACAAAAGGACTCATTGCTCAGGGTTGTTGCGGATGGACACTTTATTGTACAGGTCAGTTTAACTTGAAACAACTTTAGACTCACATCTTTGGAGAGACAGTATCTTTGAAATGTAGATTAGCAGTGACAGTATAATTAGTCCAGTTTAGTGCTTTGGCATATTTGATTTTTTCAGGTAAACAACGGCTCACAATCAAATAAAAGCTATGATAGAATCTGCACAACAATGTGAGCACAGTAAAAAAAGAAAAGATAATATGCACATAAACAAATATAGATTTATTTCTCATATATTTGATTAGACAATTTAACATCATATCACGCCTCCTCAGTACCAGATGGACAGTGAAACTGTGCAGTCCTGCTGACATGATCACCCTCCCACTGTACAATCATTCCATCAATTAATTTCAATTGAGTCCACATTGGCACCACCATAAAATTGATATAAAAACAAAACATATTGCATAATCCACCTTTCATTACAAATCATATAACTGCACAATCAAGCAATTTGAAAACAGAAAATAAAACTATGTGATTAAAATAAAAATAAAATTTCCCTCCTAAATTAAAAGCAATAAAACTCATTAGAAGTACCCTCTGTTAACACATGATTAAATTGAAAGAACACTGTAGGTTTCATAAAGTGCAAGCATTATCTCATTAACACAACACAAACAAAGTACTCTGCATCCATCCATCAAAAACAAAACAGTCTTTATCCACCTTTAATCACTTTAGATAGCGCCACGATTTCAAAACACAGCTGTGATTGTGTGAACGACAATTTTAAGACACCACTTTCTTGTCTCCTCACTCTCTCCCGACAGTGAATCCTGACATTTGTGCGTTTACCAAATGATGAGATACTGTGTTTCTTTGTGTATCTCCTGTCCACTTCTCTGACACCCTGCCTTAAGGGGTCGATCCTGCACCGACCAAGTGCAGTCTTGTTATTGCCACGTGACAAGAGTTGACCACCTCCCTCATATCAGTCTCATCTGTGCTTTTCGTCATCCCTCCGTCACTCCCGACTGATTCAGTGGGTGAAGTAGCTCATCTGATGCAGCTTGAGCAGAAGGTTGTGCGTGATGTCAAACGTAGTGAAGCTGACCCCCACAGCGATGGGCCCTTTAACCCAGTTCATGCTCAGGCCTTTGTATAGTCCACGTACAACTCCCTCATGTGTTACAATCTCACGCATGGTCCCCACAATAGTGACGTACGATGAGCCGGTGACTCCGGCGGTCTGCATGCGCCGACGTACCACGTCTAGAGGGTATGAGGCGGATTGTCCAATCAGGCCCGCACAGGCACCAAAAGCCAAGCGCTCGTAGGGGTATGGCTGGGATCGCTTTGTTTTTTCTGCAGTGAGAGAAAGAAAGAAAGAGTTGAACATCTGAATAACATGTTTTCTATTCAGCTAGATCTCTGTAGGTATTAAAGCGACAGTTTGGATTATTTGAAGTGGGGTTACATGAGGTACTTATCGACAGTTTATTATCTACAGCAGATGGCAGTTGACACACCCCCAGTTTGGAGAAGCAGAGGAGCCCTAGCACAGAAGCAAAGCAATGTGCTGCTGTAGACAACATCAGCAGTGTTGTTTACAGCCACTTAAAAAAGAGGAACAATGGAAAAAAGGGTTTAAAGTGGACGCTATGTTTAGAATATTTTCACCACTTTACTTCGCTGTCAAACAGCCGTTCACGATGGGAAACCACCCTTATATGAGCCAAATATCACTCTTTCCAAACCAACCAGACAACATGGGCGACGACAGTATTTTTACCTTACGCAACACAGAGTTGCTGGTTTACCACTGCCTCAATCTTTTAGTTTGTTTGTGTTTTGGTGTGACTTCTGCGTTTTAAAAGGATAGTTTGGAGTCACCAAAGTCACACAATAACACTAACAAATTAACAGATCAAGGCAGCAGTAGACCTGCAACTCCAACGTTCTACAAGATAAAATTACTGGTTTGGCTTATGGATTTTGATTGGTTTGGGGAGAGCAATATTTGGCTTATATAATGGGGGTTTCCTGCCAGAAAAGGCTGTCTGATAGCAAAACAAAGAAAACATTCTAAATATAGCATACAATAACTGATATTGATTGCCTAAAATACATTTTGTTGCTTGTCCTGTCCACAGCATGACACAACACAACTGACATGATGCACCTTGTCCAACACCAGGACTCTTGTTGCTTTCCTAACCTGTGTGTGTGGTCAACCACCATCTGCTGTAGGTAATACACTGACTGTAGATAACTACCTCATACAAACCCTCTTCAAATAATCTGAACTGTCACTTTAAAAGAAAAGAAAATCACAAGTGACCCGTACCTGTGTGTAGTTTCTTGAGTGTCTCGTATGTGAAAAATGTGATTCCTGCGTATGGGATGACACCCAGGATTGTGGGAGTAAAGCCTCTGTAAAGAGTCCTCACACCTTCCTCTTGGGAGATCCGCACAAAGACGTGCATAATGTTGCTGTACCTGTCCGAACAAAAACAAAGACTGTACCCATCTGTTTGCTATCATGCATGCTATTGTTCAACTGATAATACACACAAAAGGTTGAATCTGTACAAAAAAGAGGGACCCCTTGGTACCCAGCAGCAGGTGCTTACATTTCCCTGGCTGTGACTGCCATCCTGGCTCGCACCATGTCCAGAGGGTAAGTAAGCATAGCAGCAGTGGTGCCGGCCAGAGAACCAGCCAGGAAGCGTGGAAAAGGAGGCAGAGCTCTGAAACAAACAACACAATAATCTTTAGTAAATAATAATGATGATTGCTGATTAAAACAGCCTGATCTACAGCCATGCACTGTGGTGCTTTGAGCTAAATGCTAACATCAGCATGCTGACATGCTCACAGTGACACAGTCAGCATCCTGATGTTTAGCAGGGTTAATATTTACCATGTTCACCTGTTCACCACGTTCATCTTAGTTTAGCGTGTTAGCATGCTTACATTTACTCATTAACTGTTTAATTGTTAAACTGTTTAATACCCTGGGCAATAATAATAATTCAATAGTGCAATTCACTGGTTACACTCACATCATAACTGTATTTATTCAGTTTTATTTATAATACTTGCATCCAAACACACTTATCCCCCATCTTGATCGTTATTGTTGTTTTTACACTATTTTTGTGTACCACTGTTGTATATATTGTTGTTTACATATTTTACACCTGTTACTTCCATTTTTTTCTATAGTGTTATATATAGTAGTATAATGCACTTTTCTTTTTTCTTTTTTTTTCATACTTTTTTCGATTTCTTTTTCTATTCTTATATTTTCTATCTGCTTATCTGAAGATAAACAAAAAAAAGGACCCCTGAACTACTATGGAGAAACAAGGTCTCTACTCACTTTCCCTGGTAGCCGTAGTAGCCTCCCAGTTGTTTCTTGTACTGTTCATGTGAGCAGAACTGGATGGCAGCGTAGGGCATGACCCTCACCATGGTGGCAGAGTTCCCCCTCCACAGACTGAGCAGCCCATCCTTCATGTAAGTGCAGTAGATGAGCCTGAAGGCCTCCTGAGAGTCATGAATATGTGGCGTTAGGAGCAGAGGTAGATGCCCTTCACATTTTCCACATCTAATAATCTAACATGATAATATTAATGTGTCCAAGCTGTACAACCATATGCAGTTTGTTTAACAGACACTTTCTAGAGCTCCAGCTAAGGTTGTTTTTGTTCATTATAAATATATTCTTTTCATTGATTGTTTAACATATGACAAGTCAAACATTTATCATCTTAAAGGAATAATATGCAGGAATGACTCATTCTTTTAAAGAATATGATTGGTTGATCTAAAAAAGAAAAAAAGAAACAAATGTACTCTGAGCATAGAATGGACAGTAAAATCAATAGAATCTAGTCTCTATTATGACAGACATGGTATAATTATGAGAACTATTTTAGAACTCTGTTGAATAAATTGTAAACAATACTGAATTCCATTTTGTGGACATCCAGTGGAAATGAAATGAACTGTGTCACCATATAAGACTGTGAAAGTGCTGTAATCGTTTGATCACTCTGCTGACGGAAAGTTGTAACAGAAAAAAGTCATGACTGCTGAAAACTGTTGCAGATATCTTAGTGTTGTGATCACTTTCATTTCTGGCGTTAATGTGTTACATGGAAGATTTATCAACCTTGTCTGGTTTCATTTTCTTTTATAAAATACTTTGTAACATTGTTTTTAAAAAAAAAAGTGATTTGTCTTTTGCCTCAAAATCTTCGGCCTGTTAAATGTGCTCCTCCCTACTCCTCACAGTTTATGACCCTGGGAGCTTTTATAAGGGCTAAGATGCTTTGTGAATAACTTTTATCTTTACCAAGCTCTACCCTTAACCTTAGGGAGAAATTCTTAGACAACATTTGGAAAAGCTTTGTGAATATGGCCCCTGGTTGCTACATCTTCATAGAGTCCCAACAGTCCTCACAGCCTTCGTACTGTTTACTGGCTGGGGGGGGGGGCTACACACCACTGCCCAAAGGTTGAAGCCCAGAAACGCCCCAAACACAGAAAAATATGATTAAATAAGAAAATACCTGCAGAGGATAGGATCTCTGCAGATACAGACACCACCATAGACTTCCAGTGGGTCAATGCTCAATTTGGAATTATATTAAATGAAGAAAGATGAAAAATATTCATATGAGAAGCTACAATCACCAAGTGCTTTTGTAGTTGAGACATGACAGACAATATATCAATTATCTAGAATACATTAGTGACTGATTTTGCTGCTAAGATGGAAACCTGAACTCACCTTAGCTGAGAATCTGTTTGAGGACACTGTGGAACAACAACAGGAGACACAGTTAACGTCAGGGTTAAACAACACACTCTCTCATGCAGGCTAAACATCTACTAAGAGGATTAGCAATTACTTAAGAACAGTTACAGCAACAGTCAGGGAAAACTCTGCTACAAACAGAAGAACAGTGGTTGCTTTTTATTTTGAGTGTAATACACAAAGGAGGATTGAAGTCATGTATACATAATGTATACAGTAGCCTATTGTCTGGCTGTAGATTCTTTATTTGGAAAGAAATGTGTTTGTGGACTGTCGTTCTTGCCTTGGAAAATGATCTTGGTCCGATCCAGAGGTGCAATTACTGTTTTAGCTACAGCTCCGGCAAATGCCCCACACAGCAGGGAGTCCAGCGCTGTCCATCTGGGCCTCAAGTCCTGTTTGGACACACAGACACGTTCACGTTGCATTACTACAGAGGACATTTAGTCACGTTTCCCTGACTCCACGCTGACCCTTGAGATGACTAAAGATATCTTTACGACCTCACTCTGGATTACTTTTTAACACATGGACAAAGAAAGCAGTTTGAATAATGTATCTCTCATTGTGTGGCTGTTTGATCCTCACAAACTTTACATGATTATCAGCACAAACACTCCCGTATCTATGCCTCAGCAAAGTTACTGCGACATAACAGAAAAATCTGTATATAGATTAGAGCCAGAGTGACTCAACTGTTGTGACAAAATCACCTGAGATAACACCGATTGACGCTTCACTGAAGCAGAGCTGTTTATTTGTGTGTGTGGTGTGTGTGTGTGTGTGTGTGTGTGTGTGTGTGTGTGTGTGTGTGTGTGTGTGTACATGAGCATTCATTCAGCTGGAAGGAACAGTTGAACCCAATAAATAATCCCACTAACTGATAAGAAGAAGAAGTAGAGCATTTGGTACAAAAAACATGTTTCACAACTTCAGCCAGAGGAGGAAAGATACAGTTCTGGATTTCACTCATTTACATGTAAAATTAGGTTTCTGATGAACTCTTACAGCTCATATAATAAATAAACTCACCTATTTAACTACATATACTGTCTGGGTTCAACTGCTGCCAGCAAGTGGTGGAGATAAACTAACTACATTTACTAAAGTACTAGATTTAAGTGGGTTCAGTTTAAAAAAAAATCAACAAAATTCCAGCTACCCAGCAAATAAAGTACAAATTAGTTCAAATTAATTCCACCTCCACTAATGTCAAAATTAAAGTTATGTACAAATTAAAGCATAGATAATAAGAACCACATAATGCAATATACATTATTCTGAAATGGACCAGCATGATGATTACTTTTACTTTTGGCACTTTAAGTATATTTTCATGCCAGTACTTTTGTACTTTTACTCAAGTAAATCTTTGATTCCATGACTTTTACTTATAACAGAGTATTGACTTACATAGCTTGGCTTACATATCGGTAAAAAGAAAAAAAAAATCTGTAAATATTCTTTTGCACACTGACAAACCCTAACCTTATTCAATGCCACCTACTGTATCGCTTTGTAACTAAGGCCAGCTTTAGATTAGCTGGCATCTGTCTGCTATTTACAGCAGTGTTCCGGTGAAGGCATGTCCTTCAAATGTATGTGTAGCAGCATGAAGGTTCTGTGTCACAACAACAGCCCCACGGCACGGAGCACAGCCTGAGAGCCAAACAGTAAAGTTTGTTTTAGAGTCTATTGTAAAGAAATTATACCACAGTGTGATAACAGAACTAATTCAGAAATGGAGCATATTAAATGCATAGTGTCTTCAAAAATATTGATTTATTGATAAATATTGATTTTGAATATTTGAAATGCTTTCAGTACTCATTTTCTGCATTATTGATTCTCCGGTGCCAGCTGCACTGCAGTTGACTACTTAATTACTAATATTACTTAATTAAATATTTAGTGATTTTTAAAAGCTCGATCTCAAGAGAGAGAAAAAAACAAATGTTTCTTGTTGTCATGTTACAGCCTTGTTTATCCTTCAATAAAAATCAAATATCTTATTTTATGGCATGAAACATTTGACAAAGACATCTGAGGTACTGTGTTGCTGTAGGAAATTCTAGTTTTATGACAACACAATGAAGGAAATTCAGTTATAATGCACATGGTCTAAAAAGAGGTCATACTGTACAAATGGCAGACAGGCAGGATTGCATTACCCTCTGGTCTATGACCAGGCATGTGCCACAATTTCCAACTTGAGCTTTTGTAAACAATGTCCCAACTGCTCTAACGTGCCATAACAAGTGAAATAGTTACTCATTAGTTGTCAGGCAGAACCTGTAAATGAGTCATGGCAGAAACAATATTACTCAGTAATAATAATAATAATAATAATGATAATAATAACGCTCACCTTTGCTGGGCTGGGAGGTGGCAGAGCCAGCACAGTGGCCTGGGCCACAGGCAGACGGCTCTGATGGTCGTTCACACCATGGGCCATGTGTGCCCTTCACAGATTACCGAGGGCTGTGAAGACAGTCACTCATCCAGGAAATCCCACTGCAGAGGAATATGTGATAAAATATGAAGGAACAAGAAGAAAGAGACTTTATTTAACGTAACAGCAGCCCGCCTTGTGTCGCACTGCCTCAGTATCCTTATCAGAATGAAGGGACGTGATTACACGCACGCCTCTGTACCCTACAAAAACAGTCTGGCTTGTAAACAAGATATTGCATTACAAGGGATCAATCCGTCTTTCTCGGACATCAGCAAATACACCGTTCATGTATCTACCAATCATCAATCTGACCTATTTCTCAATTTCCTAAAACTACTGCGTGCAGAGAATAACTTATTGACCACACCTCAAATAAATAAACTGCGAATATTACACAAATAATCAGAAACAGGCCTATATTCTGCATGCATCGTTATTGCAGATGAATCTGGATGATTATTAATGAAATGTTGCATTTTGTTACCTTGATGTGTGTTTAAAAGGACTCCGTGTTTACACGTCTTCGTGGTGTTATGTCGGTCACCAGTCAGCCCTGCAGAGTCTTGCTGCACACATCTCGTTTGTTCGCTGGAGGCTGGCCAGTCGCTCTTATAAGTTGCAACACGCTGCTGCGAGGTGTCTGCACGTCTTTCACGTTGTTGACGTTTCTGAAGATGATGGTAAAAGACAGGTGTCGAGCTGCAGCAGCAGAGAGTGTGTTGCCTATTTATAGACGATCCGCCTGAGAGGAAAGTCTGCTGCTGCACGTATCTGCGCACAAGATTATTTGGGCTTTTCAAGGTCTTAAAGAAACTGGGACAGCGTATTCCAGAATTTTGGACTACAATACCCATGAGCGAGTGTCGCTATTCGGATGACATCTCGCGAGTTTATCTGCAACATTGGGTTGCCAGGTTTACTCGTATGTAAGAAAGTCCACTGTATTCATGTTGCCATGATTAATACTTGTTTCTGCAGACACAACTGTTTCATAGCAGCTTTGGCACACACAAAAAATCAACCACAACTAAATCAAAGGAAAATGAATACAACAAATGTATCATTATATTTATGAAGAGTAATCAGCAAATCAGTTTATACTTAGGTAGAGTACAATAAAGTCATTTCAAGCAGAGCTGCAACAATTAATCGATGAGTTGTCAACTGTTTTAAGTAAAAAAAAAAAAGTCAAAATTCTGTTTCCTCCGTCTTAAAGGGATAGTTCAATTGAAAATTCAGTCATTACTGTATCTACTCACCCTGATGCCAATTGAGGTTCGGATTTATTTTGTTAGTCCGCAAAACACTTCTGGAGTTTCACAGGAAAACAGTGTTGCAGAATCTCCCAAACAATGTAAGTGAATTGTGACCAGTTTGACCAGTCACACATGAAAAACAACTGGAAAAAACCATAAAAGCCCCCATACTGCTTGTCTAGTGTAATCAATGGCTCCTCAAGTCCCTATTGCACACTGTCACAACAAATACAGCCACTTCAGACAGTGTGCATGTGCACATGAACGTGGCTCCAAACTAAGGATCTACAGTGAGGATTCAGGCTAAAAACATGGTGTAAATAACTTTTTTAGTGACCTTGGCATGTTGAGGCTTTAGGAGACTTGGATTTCACCATTCTATATTTTTTAATGTGTAAATGTTTCAACATGAAATGCTGTCAGAAGAAATTAAGACTAAAGCAGTCAATGTTCAAAACCTCACCTTTAAACTACATTTGATTCAATTTTGAAATCAGTTTTCAAAAAGTGGCTTTAGCTGCACCACAATTACTATCACTCACAAATATTCACATCATCTTCGACATGATGTGATGAAGAGCTGATTATAGACCTGATCTCTGTCACCACATCTGAAAAATCACAATGTTATAAAGAAGGACAATCTATAGATTTGATTCTCAGTTGATGATTAATCCACGATGTCACCGATTGCTTTCTCTGTCCTTGCACTGATGACATATTGATGATAAAAGTGCTCATGTTAAAGATAGACCTAGGTTAACAAACCAATAACCTGGATTTCATGTTTCTAAAAACATAAACTTCTGCAAATGTATACATTCTGATCTGTGCTTTGAAATATCAAAGCGCATATTGGAACACATTAATGCAAATGTGTGAATGAGGAAATGAAACAATGTTCCAAACAGTACTTTCAGGCTCTGCAGGAGGGGAGGAGTCAGAGAGAAATTCCTCCTCCTGGCAGGTTTGTTAAAGAAAACCTGTCAGCGAACAGGTTAGATTCACAGAGTTTATTGCCATGGTAACAGACCAAGAGTTGACGCTATCTCTCTCTCTCTCTTTGAAACCCCAGAGTTTCCCTCATCTCAGGCTGATTAAACTTAGAGTTTGCACTAATCCTGCTTTCTGAAACAGGACCCCGGTCAAGTTAAAACTTTCCTTTATTCCACAACACAAATATATGTCACAGAGAAATGTTTTTCTTCTCTCATACTCTTTAATCATGTAGTTTGTGACCCCCTGAGAGCTTCTGATAAATTTCATGGTTAGTTAAATAGTATGCTATTAATTTTTAATAGATAGCATATTTGTTTTGTACAAGTGACTGATGTTAAGTTTGACAAACTTAAGATAGGACGTTGAGTGAACTTCTTAACTGAAGTTGACACACAAATTAGCCCTTAGTTGAGTGGTGATATTTGGATTCTAGATCAACATTTGAAAATGCTGCACAGCTTTTTTGTTGCATGTTCATTCATTCTGTTTAAATCCAATATTTCTGCACATTTTCCGATAACGATTAGGCTATGTTAATATCGTTAATAATATGCTATTGGTAGACTTAGCTGAGTAGGATTGTTTCCCACTCATTTTATCCAAACATTTCCGATAACTCAAGAGCATTGCAAAGTCAAAAAGTTAGATTTTTTTTTTGAAAAACAATAGATTCAATCATTTCCAAAATTCACAACATGCTTTTATCTAACAAAAAACACATAATTTTCACAGCAGTGAAAAAACTTTGCTCTCCAAACATTCAAGGCTTCATTTGAAAACCTCAATAAAACCGTTGAATGTTAGCAGCACAGCCCTATGAATATGACAGCTTTGAACTTGTCCTCTAGTATCACTGCTACAGTATAAATATCAATATTAATATATAGTATAAATATCCACTTCTCAGCTTTACATGAGGTTCACACCAGAAGCAGAGAGTCAAAGGAAGATCAATTTATTTGTACAGTCCAGCAACAGATAGTGTCGTAGATTTAATCCCACGTCAGCATTGGTTCCTGACCCAGCACAAATTCTCTAAGAAGACAAGGAAAAAAAACCCAAATCCTGAACCCACAAAGAAATTGGGAAGAAACCTCAGCAGAGACAGTTCAAATAGAGGACCCCTCTACCAGATCCAGAGGTGGGGAAAGTTCATGTAATGATATTGTTGTTAGAGTCCATGTAGAGAACAGAAGTGAGTCAGGTTCCAGTGTATCTCAGCAGGGACAGATACAGAGTTAACTATTAGATGATGCTTTCACCATTAGTAAAGTGGCTGTTACATGTTTTGAAGCCAGTAGTATTTAAAAAGATAAAATTATTAAAGGTAAAGATAAATTTATACAGTTACAACATACAGTGAGATTCGGCCTCTGCATTTAGCCCATGCTGGGCTTGCGGCTGGTGGGGATCATAATAATTAATTGAGAAAATAAAATGAAAGATTTATCAGCAATGAAAATAATGCTTCATTGCAGACATGATTTCAAGAATAATTCTTTTCACTGTGAAATAACTGACAGGACATTAACCCTGGAGAAATACTTTTGATGTTGTGGGTGAACCTTAGTAATCCATATGGTTACTTACGGCTGAAAAGATATATTGAGTTAATTATATGGTTTGCATGAAAAACCTTATTTCAGCAGAGTGAATTGAAAAATGAATATAGTTGATACCAATTACTGAAACATGATAAAGTAGGAGTACAAACTTTTCATGTTATAACAATTTACTATTTATCATGTTATGTCGCAATAACTTATTGTTATCGCATAAAATGTTTCATGTCATGACGTGGTAACTTATAGTGGAAGAACGTTATCGTTATAAACACATAAGATCCCGTTATCACGATATAAATGATCACGTCATAACTTCAAGTTTCATGTTATGAAAAGATAGGGCTAGTAGGCCTATATCGTTACGTTAAAACTTGTTAACTTTGTATGTCGTAATAATGAGAAAAAATCTTGAATGATCCATTGTTCTTTTTCTGGCATGGCAACAGTACGCCGTATAATAAAATAGCTGCAGCCCTTAAGGAAATGCATTAATTTGAATTATCTGAAGAAAAAAAAAAAAAAAGTCCTTATTTATGTTAAAATACTCTAACTGGTACAAATTAATTTAATTTTTAAAAAAACGCGTAACAATTGTTAGTCTTACATAGTTATATTAAATGTTTACTAAAAAGAAGAAAAGCAAACAAAAGGGATGAATTGTGGGATTTAGACGCTTTGGTTGTGGGTTGTACATGACCCAACCTGGCAACCCGGGAGTCTGGCCATAGCGCTGAAAAACTTGTTGTTGTCGGGGAAAATGGCGTCAAACGTAGAGGCCCCGGAGCGCTGGTACCTCGCCCTACTCGGCTTTGCGGAACATTTCCGAACCTCCAGTCCGCCCAAAATCAGACTCTGTGTGCACTGTCTACAGGCAGTGTTTCAGTTTAAGCCTCCACAGAGGATTGAGGCCCGGACACATCTTCAACTGGGCTCGGTTCTCTACCACCACACCAAGAACAGCGAGCTGGCCCGCAGCCACCTGGAGAAAGCGGTAAGGGGACGGTCGATTTAGGAAAGCTCGGGGATGCAGTGGAGAAGGGGACGGGTGTAGGCCGCAGGCAGTGAAAACAACGAACGGCGGAAATCCTTAAATAGCTGTTCATTCGGGAAGGTTAGATGTGGCAAGAAGCTGAAATAAAATATTTGTTTGAGATTTGCTAAATATTCGTCCCGAGTCGACCGCTTTCGTTCTTTCTCTGATGCTAACGTTAGCCAAATAAGCCACTGTATGGGATTATTATTGGTTTAAACGGATAGCAAACACCGACTATATGACGCCACTAACGTGTTGTTTCTTTTCTTTTGCAGTGGTTTATATCTCAGCAAGTCCCTCAGTTTGAGGATGTCAAATTTGAAGCTGCCAGCATTTTGTCAGAACTCTTCTGCCAACAGGTAAGCTAATTTTGAGTTACATTTGAAGTAACGTTAACGTTAGCTGTTGTGAGGTAGAAGTTACATTAGCTTAGCTGCAAACATTCATCACTTCCCACCACAAAGTGAAATTGATAAGGTGTTAGACGTTGTGTATGTCATGGTGCATGCAGGTTAAGCTGTGCATTAATATTTATCCTTTACTGAAATAAAATAACTATTACCCCACTGTAAAAAAAAAAAAATACTCTAAACTCAATTAAAAGTCCTGCGTTGGTAATGTTTTTTAATTTAAACTTTTTAAAATATATTCAGAAACATATACTTGACGTATTACAAACAAAAGAGCACGATGTAGAAAAATGTCCCGTGACACTATTATGTCATTAGATTATTGTCATTACTTAAACATTAATGTTAAAGCAGGATTTTGCGGTTGTAGATGGTTAAAGTGCAACTCATTTAGATTTTTTGACTGAAACTAACATTTGTTTTCGTTATTGGTTGATCTGCTGGTTATTTTCTCAATTAATAAAATGATTGTTTGGTTCGTAGTAATTCTGAAAATACTAAGAAATGCTATCACTTTTAACCACAATACAAAGTGATGCCTTTGCAATATTTGTTTTGTTTCAACTTCAAAATTATTACATTTAAAAATATTAAAAGGAAAGTGGTAAAACCTGACCTCTGAAAACCATTAAATGCTATAACATGAAAAGTGATTTAAATGATTATGGAAATAGTTGACTATTTAATTTCTGTTAGACAACTAATTGATTGATGGACTAATCATTTCAGCTGTAATTGGTTAAACTCTTGGGTAATTTAATTTAGACCAAAATAACATATTTTATAAACTCTTCATGTGTTTAGTATGTAAAAATCTCAATGTGTAAAGTAACTAAAGCTGTCAGATAAACGTAGTGAAGGAAAAAGTACAATATATCCCCCTGAGATGTGGTGGAGTAGAAATAAAAAATAGCTGAAAATATATACTCAATAAAAGATATACTCAAGTAAAGTACAAGTACTTAATTATTGTACTTGAGTAAACATTTCACAACTGACATTTATTATTAATGTTAATCCTTTTTAATCAATTTTCAGAACTTGGTGGACTCTGCAAAACCCCTACTGCGCAAGGCCATCCAGATTTCACAACAAACACCATACTGGCACTGCAGATTGTTGTTCCAGTTGGCGGTATGTATTTGTGTAGTAATATGAATGTTTCCATATAGCAATGACATTGCTTCACAAGTCAGTTTCACAGGCAGGCCTAACAGTGTTTGATTTGAGACAGCCTTAATAAAATTCTGATAGTTAGTCTCAGTGCTGTTTACTCACATTTGCATGTTGTATGTTTTAGTTAGACTTAGGGCAGACTTCATGTCCACATGGCAAAAGAGTCTCCTGTGACAAAAGGAATGTTGTCTTTCAGCAACTTCATACTCTGGAGAAAGACTTGGTGTCAGCATGTGACCTCCTGGGGGTTGGAGCGGAGTACGCCCGAGTGGTTGGGTCAGAATATACCAGGTAAATGTCACCCAGTCCTCTGTTGATTACATGTTTAAGGATTTTAGTAGTCACCATATGACATGTACAACTTCACCAAACATTACTATTAATCTGGGGTGCTCAAAACAAAATCTGTCAACCAACTACAAATAATTTATAAATACTTAATTTACACGCTCATTGGTCCACTTTCTTCAGTTTGCATGTGTTTATGTAGGGTTTTTCATCTTTTAAGGGCTGTTCCAAAAAAAATAAAGAGAAGTGTGAGAGCGAGAGAATACAAGACACATTATTTACGTTTATCAAATCATATATCCTAAATCTAAGTTCTTTTTAGCTACTTTGCAAATTTTATTTTTGACCTGTGGATAAAACTGCATTTTCTGTGGATTGTCTTTTTATTGTGGGCTCAGATAAATCATATAATATATGGTGAATTAAAGGCAAAGCATCACAAAGTTCTCAATGCATAGAAAAGAACAAATTCTTAGATGTTCATCTCCATGAAAATGCGGCTCTTGTAAAATGTTTTCAACAAATGCACCCCTCTCTTCTGATAAACACATGTCACAAGTTCTGAATTCATTTCAACGAGATTTGCTTTGACACTGGTGTGCTACCAATACAACTCAGGCACAAAGTATTATAAATATTTGTTGATTGTGAGAACTTCATGGGGAATAAGCTCACTTTGTTTTTTTTCTTTTTAGGGCATTGTTTCTCCTCAGTAAAGGAATGGTGAGTCATCTGTTCTGCTTTACTTTGTTATGCTATTTTTTACACCATGGCAGTACAAAATGGTGATTAATTTCCCAACACTACACAAATAGTTTTGTGGGCTATATTAATGATTGAAATTCTATCATGTTTTGGCTGAGGTGATGTTTTTCGTTTCATCTTTTAGTTGCTGCTAATGGAGAGGAAGCTTGGGGAGGTGCATCCTCTGCTTACACTGTGCGGAACTATTGTAGAAAACTGGCAGGGAAACCCCATCCAGAAGGAGTCCCTGAGGGTCTTCTTCCTGGTCCTTCAGGTCACACACTACCTGGATGCTGGACAGGTAGGAAAACTAGTCTGGAAGAGTTGGATAAAGTGGGACAGAGTTGTTCATAGGGGTTTAAACAGTGATTATTAACACACGGGGAAATGATTGATCTGCATGCATGCATACGTAGATTTCATAAAGGGATTAGGGATGATAAACCTGTTTTGATGTCTGGTTTTCTCAGACTACATGAAGCTGAGATGGGATATATTGTTGTGTCCATGTCTCCCCAGGTGAAGAGTGTGAAGCCATGTCTGAAGCAGCTGCAGCAGTGCATCCAGACCATTTCTACACTCCACGATGATGAAATTCTGCCCAGCAACCCAGCTGACCTCTTCCACTGGCTGCCCAAGGAACACATGTGTGTCCTTGTCTATTTGGTAATGCCCTCTTTCTTTCTCTGCCACATAAAAGCTGCTTAAACGATATAAAATCTGGCTGCCATTGTTAGTTTTTCCCTCATTGTGGGTTTTGGTCATACCTGTGGTCTCAGTGGCAAAAATCCTGAATGTCATTAGATTTTCAGCAAACTACGACATACCTGCAGTGTTAGAGGGATTTGATTACTTTGGACCTTACAAAAGTTTTCTTTTCTTTTTTTTTTAATATGCATATTATTGGGACTTAGTTCACAGTGGCTACATTTACATGCACACAAAGTTTCCACTATTGTTCAGAATAGGATCATATCCTGGATTTGATACTGTTAATGTAAACGGCATATTCTGGTTGGATATTCTGAATTGGGTATTATTCTGAATGGAGCATATTCTGATTAAGACTTGTAGGAAATGGTTGGCGTATTCTGACTTTAGACACATTCTTTGGACACGTATTCAGCATATTCAGAATATGCATCTCAGTTGGGTTTTTACCTGCAGTTTGTGCCACATGGCATCTTGCCTTTGTAGAGTCAGCTCTGTGCTGTAAACAAATCATTAGCCAACAGTTTGCAAGACTGGGGTACAGATGCACACACAAAAGAGAAGCCCACATTTCCAGTTGAAAGGAGAAATACACCTGCTTCTAAACATTATGAAAGACTTGGTTATCAACAGGTTTTTGGATATGTGCAAATATCAGGACAACCTTTTCAAGAAGGTGATTAAATGAATAAAAGAGGGAGGATGCATTTGCACGGTCAAGCAAGTCCACCACCGGTGGGAAAGAAAAATCATATTTTGACGCACATAGGCATCCATAATTGGAGTATGCATGGCTGCATGTAAACTGGAACATTAGAGGAATATTCATTTTCGTCAGCCATGTAAACGGCTCATTAGGAATATTGTTTCTTTCACAATTAGGGCAAAAAGCAGAATATTGTGTGCATGTAAATGTAGTCATTGTTTACATGTGTTCTCTTTCTTGTCATCTCACAGGTGACAGTCATGCACTCCATGCAAGCAGGCTATTTGGAGAAAGCCCAGAAGTACACAGACAAGGCTCTTATGCAACTAGAGAAACTAAAAAGTAAGTAACTCAACTGATCCCCGTGCCTTTTGAAAAGCAAAACTTTAATCATGAATAACTGTACAATGTGTAACTGTGATTTGGAGCTGTTTAAAAAAAAAAAGCACTTTGCACCACTTGCTTGTGTGCACATTTTAATTGTTGTTTCCACATTTTAGTGTTGGACTGCAGCCCCATCCTCTCTACCTTTCAAGTCATTCTACTGGAGCACATCATCATGTGTAGACTTGTGACCGGCCACAAGGCCACTGCATTACAGGAGGTACATTGTTTCTGTATCAGTGGTCATTTCTTGAGTTTTGCTGTATTTATTATGTGGCAGTGGTTTGTCACAAAAATGTCACAAAAATCAGTCGTCATGCTTGTGAAGGCGAACACTGACTCTCTGTCCTGTCTCTTCAGATATCACAGGTGTGTCAGCTGTGCCAGCAATCTCCCAGGCTATTCACCAACCACGCTGCTCAGCTTCACACACTATTAGTGAGTATTTTCGACCATAATACCGTGTGTTCCTGAGAGCGATCAGGGGTACTAAAGCCAAGTCAAAGAACACCGAAAGTTTCAGAACATGGTCACAAATCGACAAATTGTGTCCCTGTAATTTCCAAAACAAGTACAGCTGAGATATGTTTTCAGTGCTCAACTCTATTTCTGTTTTTTTAAGTTACAAGAAGTTGCGTTGGATTTTATTTGCATCCCACAAACAACATTAAGGATTTCCTTTTTGTAGTATAAAGCTAAATGATAAAAACAGTCGGGTTTGGGATTTTAGCAACAGCATGAAAATAGATTTTTATTACATTTTAATTGAATGAATAAACGCGCAGTAAATATTGTGTTTTGAAAGGTTGTTTAAATTAATTGAGTGTTAAATAAAACTTATTGGAAAAACCCTGCCATGAGAGATAATAAGCAGTTATATATTCCAAAACCGTTTATTCTGAAGTAACCAAATGGTTTTACCATATCCTTGTTTTAATGACAAACTGATGTCTATAATGGTGGATCTATTCTTCTTGCTCTCGTCTTTTCAAACCCAGGGTCTCTACTGTATCTCAGTGAACTGTATGGATAATGCAGAGGCACAGTTTACCACAGCCCTGAGGGTGAGTACAGAGTGATTGTGTTGCCTCTTGTAAAACACTGTCACCAATATCTTCTTCTCTTTTTCATTCTTTTCCCTTCTTAAACTTTCCGCTTCAGCTTCTTTCTCCTTTAGACTCAAACATGTCCATATTGATGTGTTTCAGCTCACCACACATCAGGAACTGTGGACATACATTGTAACCAACTTGGCCAGTGTCTACATAAGGGAAGGAAACAGACACCAGGAGGTCAGTTGACTAATAACGGCCCACATCTTAAAATCACAACAGTGTAAAGCAATAAACCACTTCCAAAGAAAGTGATTACTTCATGTCCTGTTTTTGGTTAACCTCTTAGAGCCTGATTAATATATCAGCATTGCCAATGCCTTGGCACAGGTATATTGGTGTTGGTCTATACATGGCCACTGAGTGACAAGACATTGCTGCATGAAAAGTCAAATATACTGCACGTTTGTTTGTAATTTAGAGACAGGGTTGCTGTTACATAGTTTGTCCACCAGGGGGCACCGACAGGTTGCTTAAAGATAACTAACTGAAACTAAATATGTCCCTCTCAGGACTGTACTTTGACAATCAAATTTAAGTGATCTCTATCTAATTCTATGAGAACAGTCAGTGGTTATATTGAGTTAACGCATGCTTTTATTTTGAAATGAAAGAAACATGAGTACAGACAGCTGTTTTAATAAAAGCTCATAGTTGCACTTTTAAGCTTAGTTCCTGTTTTAATTCTGTCTTCAGCTGTACAGCCTTCTAGAGAGAATAAACCCAGACCATAACTTTCCAGTAAGGTAAGAGGCATAAGGTTTTTTTTTTGTTTGTTTTTTACAAATTGTATAAAACACAGGATAATACATTAATGATGCAATATATATTGTTAAAGCTGGTTCAGATAATTTAATATACAACTATTGTCTTTGTTTTGATTCAGCTCCCACTGCCTCCGTGCTGCAGCCTTCTACATCAGGGGACTCCTGTCCTTCTTTCAAGGACGCTATAACGAGGCCAAGTATGATAAATCTAAAATTGTTTCATGCAAACAAACCCAGAGATTCACTCTGTACCTGTACTTATTTATGTACTCTATGTATTGTTGGGTTGCAGACGTTTCCTCAGGGAAACCCTTAAGATGTCTAATGCTGAGGATCTGAACAGACTGACTGCCTGCTCCCTGGTTCTGCTGGGCCACATCTTCTATGTGCTGGGCAACCACAGAGTAAGACTAAATACATGACAAATGTGCCTCATGTTCATGCAAAATCTGATTTTCATATTACGCTGTTTATGTACATTTATACAGGTGTTAGAACAGCTAGGTCACCGGAACAGAACATTTTGTTTATTCTGTTATTATTGAATCAAGATAAGAAGAACATGTATCCAGTCTGTTCTTGTGCACTCCTTGTGCACAAGAACATGTGCCATGAGCAGCCAGGGCTTTAGTTATGAATCCATTTATACATTTTGCACAGAATAGGAACATTTTGTACACCGATAATATATTTTGTAAAACTTTTGTTTTGAATGAATTTTAATGAACTTGACAAGTTTTCTCTGTATCCAGGCCCCATATTCGTACTTGTTAGCTCCCACAAATAATCATATATGGTTACTGAGGTGTCAGTTTGTGAATACAGTTATACACATAAATCAGCTTTTTATTATTGTGGCATGTCTGAATTAAAAAAAACAAAAAACAAAATGTCACAGCTGCAGGGAAGGAAGCCAACTCAGGGGAGCTGACTCTTGTTCAAATTAAGAAGTGTTCAGATCTCACATTTGAGGCTTGTTGTGCATCAGCAAAGCATGGGTACCATTGTTTGGAGCCAGAGTGCACCCCACCCTTTAGACTTCCATGAAGCTACTGGGCATAGATGCAACATCGACTAATGGAGAAACCTTGTGAGATACTATCAGAATATTTTAAATTTAGAATGAATAATTCCCAGTAACTTGTCAACACCCCTATACTAAAACATAACTATTAGTGTGCTGCTAACAGTCAACTGCTCCTCCCTAATTGACCAGAGTAGCCACAACTGTGACCTGCAATTTGAAGCATCAGTTGACCCTTTGCTAAGCCCCTCCTGGGAAGAGCAACAGTCCAATCATAGAGTACTAATTGTAACTAGGGAGCTGCAGGCCCGCCAAGGTTTGCATTTCTCTACATCATAAAACAATGTGCATGGGGCTGTAAGAAGAGTCATAGTTTTTGTAACCATTCAAAAACGTGAAACACAAGGCCACACGTCTGAGGAATGAATCTATCTTTGTCTTTATCCACCTGAACCTACACTGCAAACATTAGCATGTGTGGCTAACTAATGCTGGCTTACTGTCTGCGGTAATGTTACCTCCATCCAAACGTGTTAGATACCGCTGCATCTGCATTTGTTAGGCGAGGGGTTCAAGGAGGAGGATGCGGGCTGGTGCAGAATCAAAGTGGGCCAATGACATAGCTGTTATCCCAGCTGTCTTTCTGGGCCATTTGCGGTCCGGCTAATCTGACTGGGTTTGTGTCAATATCCTCTGCACTAATTGAGTTTCTGCACTTCCTTTCCCACATTAATGAGTATCACATACATATACGTCTCGTATTTCACCATTCGACCAATGTTTGTTGAGAGCTAGGTTTAGCCTCAGTCTTGTAGTATTATTGTTTTGTAGTATTAAGGAATGTCATCTGATGGTTTCCACCCATTTTGTTTTCTTTTCTAGGAAAGTAACAACATGGTTGTACCTGCCATGCAGCTGGCCAGCAAGATCCCTGACATGTCTGTTCAGCTCTGGTCTTCAGCACTGTTGAAAGGTACATAATGACCTTTTCTCTGAGCTCAGTGAAACAGCATATTCTTATATTTGTTACTTGTTAACACTTGTAATGAAAGCTCTGGCTTTGCGGACGTTCAGAGTGAAAATTCTTGACTTTCCCATCACATTGAAGCACAAAGTCTCTGCTCTCAAGAAACAAGTGTTGTGGCTTAAGGGAGATTTTGACTGTACGTTGTGCTTGCAGACTTGAACAAGGCCCTTGGGAACACTATGGATGCCCATGAAGCAGCCCAGATGCACCAGAACTTCTCCCAGCAGCTCCTGCAGGACCACATTGCTGCCTGCAGCCTCCCTGAGCATAACCTCATCAGTGTATGTGAAACCAATTAGTGTGGTCCCCAATATGTAAAATAATTACTGTACTAAATCATAAAATTACCATAATATGTCATCAGAGATTAAGGAAACATGTTAAGTTGAAAAACCGGCTTCTCCAACAACAATGCCACAGCCAGAATGTTCTCCTTTCCATTCTGGTGCAGTGTCTATTCTTGTTTGCCTATTTCACGTTTATTCACTGCGCATGGAGCTCAAATTAATACTTAATGTTCACCAGATGAGTTAGTGTTTATTTATGAGTTGTAAGAAATTATTCAGTTGTAATATGCAATAACCAATATGTTAATTGAGTCTGGCACGCAGTAATGCAGACAGTCACTGAATTCTGACTCCAGACTGTATTTTCAGAGCAGTGGGCTTTTGTATTCAGGATAATGGACTTAGCTTTACATCAACAGACAATTGACAGTTATAAACAGCTGATTAACTTACATTGTACGACTCGGCATTGCATGCCATTGACAAAGTAAAATGTTGCGTTCCTCTTGCACTGCTGTAAGTTTTGTCCCTGCAGACTGCAGCAAACCTGCCTGGATTTTGAGTCTGGAGGAGGTGGCAGGGGGAAGCAACTTGCTCTAAACATAGATTGTATATGTAATAGGGCTTCTATCTATTTAATATACCATCTATGGCTCCATATCACTATTTGGACTGCAGTACCCATTTTTGAACACTATGCAGTTAAATATCGCTCCTTTAAGTTTACATTTCATTCCTTGCCAAGTGTTACCACTTTTGACTCAAGTGCTATGTTGGGTGTCTATTTACACTTGTTTCTGTCTGTTTTCAGTGGACTGATGGACCTCCTCCTGTCCAGATCCAAGCCCAAAATGGCCCAACCACCAGCCTCGCAAGCCTGCTATGAGAAACCACCTGTCTGAATTGCATATGACGGTAGCTGGTACATTATCACAAGCAACAGATTGATGCATAACGACCTGCTATCAGACCACTGTAGCTGAGATTCGAGAGGACTTTTAACAGGTCACAGAGTTCAGGCCTTCACTTTATTTGCTTCTCAGAATTGCTTCCTGATTGTCTGCTATCACATTTTTAATTGTTGTAAAACAATTACTACTGTTGTACATGTATTTCTCACCCTGATGGCACGGATGCTTACGGGACATAAGGACAGGGCTGGACTCTTTATTAGAGTAGCGAAGGACACATAGCAACGTTAAAAAGTGCTTCTCTGCCTCAGATATAGAGAAGCCTTCTCTGCGTTTGCCTGGTTTCTTTTCCATTTGTTGGAAAAAACAAGGGGGTAGATAGGGGGACAGTAAAGAAATGTAGAGGAAATTAATTTATTCATGTTGATATTTTTGTAACTGTTGGTAAATATTTTACATCTTGCCTTTTCTTTGGTATGGATCCTGTTTTTCTTTCTTTTCTTTTTTCCATGCATGGAAGTTACTGATGTGGACTCCCTGTACACTAGTTCCTCACCTAGGATGCTAACAATAAATTCTTGGTTGACAATTTTTGCACAAAATCCATTTTAGAATGAATAGAGACATCTTGTAATATATTTTCACACAGTAATCAGTTAAATGTTTCATGATATAAATTGGCAGTGTACATTGTATTGGGACTGATTGCAGTTCCTTTATGGACCAGAATATGCCTCTGTTGGGTCTGCATTAATGAGCAATGTTGAAATACTTCTGAATTTTATATCATTCGGTGGCAGTGAGGGTTGCCATATACCCTTTAAAATCAAGATTTTTTGGAGCTTACGGTAATCTTCAGATATTCAAAACGTGAATTTATTTTATTTTGTTATATTTTAATTTCTCTTGATAGATCTACTAAATTGTTTCTTTACAGTATGTTTGTATAGACTTGCCACTCGTTGAACCTTTATTGTACAGTGACATTTTATAAAGTCAATTTAGTAAAGTGTGATATGTATTTTTAGCTATCCTATGTAGAAATCTCAAAGCTTGGTATTTAAGGCACTCTGTAAGGACACAGTTTAAGCTTGAGTACTAGCCATATTCTATCCAATGCCTATGTTTTTAATGCTTACATTGTTTTCAATAATTTTCCAATAAAATACAATTGAAATTTTGTAATTTACTGATCAGATTGCAAACATTATTCACTGGATTGAGTCTTGTTGGTTTGTTGGTTTGTTTGTTTTTAAGCTGCTTCAGTGCATTAGACACGTGACTGCTTAATAATCATGTTTAGTGGAGCCAAACTGGGTCATTCGTAGTGTTGGTGACCTGCTGAAGTTGTAGACACTGCAAAACAACGGGAAGGAAACGGAGTGAAAACTGGTGGCTGTATGATATACAGGAGTTATTTACTAACTGCTGCCGTAGTTACAGAGCACGAGAGTTGGTGGTGAGTATGTTCTTTAAGTGGCCTTTAGGTGGTGCTAGTTTTCTGGAGTTTTCAAATGTGTTTACATGCATGTATTTGTAGTGTTGGTCTTTTCTTCAAGACAGAATGTGCATACGTTCAAATTATTTGGACTAAACAAGTTTCTACATGGCTAGAATGTTAAACTAAAACAATTGCATAAATGTGATTTTTCTCAGTGGTTGATCAAATTGAACAGCTAATGCTTTTTAAATTGATGGTTAAATGTGATTTATTTGTATTTTTAAAAAAAAAGTTTAACAAGTTAGTTTACAGAATTGTAGTAGTATTGAGTAGTTCTACAAAATAAAGTGGAACTGCAGTAGAGATGGTGCATTCACTTTCAGATGGGTGAGACTTTTTTTTTATGGTTTGAAATGTTAATGGTAACTGATCCCATTTTTTTAAACAAACCTTTTTTTTTTACTTTAACAGTTAAACATTTTACAGTAAACATTCAATAAATCAATCAAAAGACAAAACTTTAAAAGTGCTGCTCACCGGTTTTACAAGGTAAAAAACACAAAATCAACCAAAGGGCAAAGTTTTAAAGTGCAATATAGTAAAGTTTGTCCAGTGTACTCCAGGGAAGATACTGAGATTAGTCAAAGGCTCTCCTCTGGAGTTCAGTATCTGTCTGGTGACCATGTTGATGTCTGGTTTGCCACAGTTTTGTGCTGACAAAGCTCATTATTAATTGGACAAGTTCTCTTTGTTTAAGTTACATGCCCTTTCCCAGTAAACCTCACAGTTATTACTCAGATTGAATATGATACCAAAATCTATTAATTTAGTCTCTTTGTCTACATGATCTGTTAATTCATGTATTAGTCCATGTGTTTTTCATTGTCTTGTCATATAGGACTAAGACCATGAATAGGGTTGCTCCATTCTCATTACATAAACATTCATTTGCACCTCTCCAAAGTGCATTTAATAGGTTATTTGAGTCCTGTGTGGAGCAGTGACCTAAGTCTACACTCAAGCTTTTATGTATCTTCTGGGGTTAACACTGCACAGATGCAAAGCAAGACCCAGAGTTTGGGCTGGCTATGAACCAGTGACAAGCTATGCCAGTGGCAAGGACGCCTGGGCCCCATAGAGCAGCTTGAATAGAAATAAACCTGAGAACACTTACTCCATATTGTGGCTGAGGATGCCCTGGTCTTCTGCACCATTATTGCCTGTCTCCAGGTGATAAACTGGGAAACAGGGGTGATTATTATTAAGGCTGGTCTGCAATTAGCCAGGAAACAAGGGAGGGGGCAGTTAGTGAAGATAACCACAGGAATTTCAGCACTAGATTGCAAGCTGTGGCCATATCAGTTGTGAAGCACAGATATGCCACATAATGTACTTGTCTCTGGGTATGCTTCAGGAGCAGACTGACCAGGTACACCCTGAGGACAACGATGTATCTCCAAATTGGACAGAGGTTTGGCACTGGACTGTTAACAGCAAAATGTTGGAACTCCTGTGTCTGTTGATCCTGGAGCTGCTACATGGTCCTATGTGGTCACAGGAAGGCCCAGAGGGGATGGCAGTGGACCAGATCCACTGTAATGTCTACTCTGCAACCAATAGTTTTGTTCCTCCTCAACTGTCGTCCCATCTAATGCAGCGTTATTGAACTGTTAAATATCCAGCATAAGCAGATGCACCAGGTCAAACAGGGATTTTACTGAAAGAATGAGTAAATAAAAGGTTTTGATCAATGAATCATGACTCATTCATCAAAAACTTTATTTACTCCTCATGTCATTGAAACCCTTATTGATATTCAGATTCGACACCTGATGGGATCCACACTTGTTATATGTCGTGCCGAAATTGAAGATGATCAGTCAAAGTAGTGTTATGCATTATTTTGGATCCTGTAGTACACAATGGAAATGAATAAAGTAGCTGAGTAAGAAAAGGAACCTGTGCACATGTGCATGCTTGCACACAGAAACACAGGCACATAAGCTTCAAGACAAATGAAATACTGCATGTGAAAAGTACACACATACCAAGATGGGGCACACACATGGCATAACATACTACCATGGTAAATATGAAATGAAAAATGTCAGTTTTGTGATGAAAACAATTGCTCTGAAACACAAAAAAATCAGGAACATATGGGCTGTAATCGGGATTAGGTTGTAATGGACTACATGTAATCAAGATTACATAATCAGATTGCAAAAATAAGTAACTATAATCAACCCAGATAAAATTAGAAAAAAATGTGTAATTGGATTATTATTACATTGGAAACTTGATTATACTTTTGATTACATCTTTAAAATATGACAATTTTACAATTATGAAGCTTTATTTCATCAACTTTATTTCTCTGTTAACTCGTGAAAAGTGCATCTGACATACAGGCTTTCTTAGACAACTGTCTACATTTTTGAAAGAGAGAAAAAGAGAAAGAAAAAAAAAAGAATATTCGTGCCACTCAAATTTTTGTGGCCATTTTTTTTTAGTATAATGTTCAATATTTTCAATGTTTCATTGTAAAGGAAACCTAAAGTATTCAGGTAAGATTACATTTTGTTTGTAATCTAAGAGATTACTGGCCTGATATCAGACTGAATTGTTAACTCATTAGCCTTCATTTCCATATTCACAGAAACAGCTAACTCACTGGAGTGGGCAGATTCGAAGGCCCAGACTAATGGATTATGTTATTATTTATTATTATGTTGTTATTATTTGTATTCAGTAACTCACTACGTTTCAAAGTTATTTGACCCAATCCTGACTGTGATGCACCAAGTGTAGTATCAGAGGTAAAACATCTAAAATGCAAGGATAAAATGCATACATGATTTTTTTTAATGGTAAATTGCCATGCCTAAGACTGCAAGAGGTGTCTCATCAAATGTAGTTATTTTTCAGCAAAAAGTGGTTAACTATTTTAATTAATTATTTTATGTTCTTGGAGTAGGTTAAGCACACTTAAGCAGAGGAACTGTGAAGTTTCTGTGACAAGAAAACACACCATTGACACACAAGCATGTTCAGTGAGTACAATAATAGATTATCATATAGTGTTCATTTATTTGTTTGTTTAAATTTGATTAATGCATGAGTTTAGATCCCCATGTACTTGTTTTTACTCTCCCTACATCTACAGTACTTATATCGAGTAGCTCTGAACGCAGCATTTCCTTCTATCTCATCAGTTGGAAACTTAACATTTCCGAGGTGTGTATGAACGCAGCATGACGCCGCCTGTGGTGGCTCATTACATTATCTGGCAACCGGAGTGGCAGCGGACAGAAGAGAGGGGATCCCCGGGATTTTTACACCGAAGCCAGCTAAATACTGACATCAAACATCTGAAAATCGCGGGGGAACTCGGTCAAGCTCCTCCTAGACTTCGTAAGTTCACGCGTTTCATTATCATATTAACTAATCCGATATTTTAATTTTAAATTAAATTATGACGACCAAGGGAAGTTTCTCTGTCGGTGTTAGCTCAGCTAACGTAAGTTAAGCTAGCTAGCATAGCTTGATCTCAGCTAACGTGCAAGGTAACAGTTTGTGTGTCGCTCAGCTACACGCATACACCTACCGAGCACGGACAAACCGCCTCGAAAAGTCGAGGAATATTAAAAACTAAACTTCCCCGGCAAACTTGTATTGGGATGCATCAATAGTGAGATATAATGTAAGTTATTCTTTCTGTTTACTTGCAATGAAGCTCCAAAACTCTGACTCAAAATTGTTCGTTTCTGTACGTAATTAACGCTTGATTATTTGTGAATAAATTTAGCGACTGTCTGTCTGGGCAGGCGAGTGTCCAGGGAGTTAGCGTTAGCAGGCTAACTTAGCTCGCTAGCTAGCCTCTTAACACTAGCAGCTCACTGAGATGGGGTCGGTTTCATTGTCTGTCGTGTATCGCTATTTGGACGCGTACAGACATCCAAGCTAAATATGATAATCTATAGCATCATGTTTAAAGGTGTATATGGTCCATTGTTCGGAGACTTTTCTTATAATCTCTGTAACCGCTGATGACCACAATTGGCTGTTAGCTCGCGTTAGTTAGCCACTGGTTTTGTGGCCGGACAGATGGACAGGTTGTTGTTGGCAAGCCAAGTTAACGTTAGCATGAGATAGCTTGTTGTTGTTGATGGGTTAGTTGGAAATAGGTAGCTTTTCTTTTCGGGCAAAGTTGGGTCACTAAAGTTTATGAACATCATAAGCAGTATTGCCACCGGTTATTGCTAAGGCGACTGTTGTTCTTAGCCGTGGATGGGTATGATTATGGGTTTATGAGCCATTGATCTCAGAACTTTGTCAGATTAGCTCAACCGTGAAAAGCCTTTTTATGGAGGCGTAATGGTGGACGGTGGTGCCTCCGTCTGGGTGTGTGTCTCTCTGTCCACGACGGGTTAGTAGCCATCACCTACGACAGACTGTATACTACGAAACAAACACTTTGTGTTTGTGTCAGATTAGGAATGTTTCTGTAACAGATCACTACTTAATGTATGTAATGAGATGTCTTATTCTCAGGTCTAAGGGCATACTCTGTATTTACTATACCATTTCTATCCCCGTTTAAGTCAAGCATTTGAAGACATTCTTGTGATATTAATCATTTGATGTTAATTGTGAGATTTATGAAATATATATTGGAATTAAGTCTTTTAATGCCCCTGTTAGTGCTCAGGCTTAGATTATTTTGTTTAAGCCTGCACTGCATCTACATCATGCTATGAACCATGGGTCATGTTTAAGCGGACACTTAAAGCCAGTTTTGTATTCACCTGTCTTTGAGGTGTGTTTAAGCTTGACAGCAGTGTGTATATCTCTGCCTCTGTGAGCAAGGGCCCTTCTTTCGGAGCAACCAGACAGACTGTTAAATGTGCAGCATAAGCAAATGCACCAAGACTAAAGCTGCAACAATTACTTGATTAATTGATTATTTGTCAACTATTACATTAATCTCTGTATATTTTGGTAATCGGTTAATATTTCAATCCCTTTTTTTCCCCAAAATTCTCCAATTTCAGCTTCTCAAATATGAGTATTTTATGGTTTCTTTAGTCTGTACGACAGTAAACTGACTTTTTTTGGGTTGTGCACAAATCAAGACATTTGAGGACATTTGGGCTTTGGGAACCAGTGATTAATATTTTTCACCAATTTCTTACATTTTATAGACCGAACAACTAATTGATTAATCAAGAAAATAATCAACAGATTAATTGACGATGAAAGTAGTCATTTGTTTCATTCATAACCAAGTCGACCAATAATCCTGTTTATTTCATCAAAAATGGTTCATTATTTACTCTTACTGTCTGTGAAACCCCAGTACACTTAAATTTTCAGATTTAGCATAATACCTGATGGCATCCTCACTTGGTTATGATATGTGGTGACAAAATTGAAGATGACCAGTCAAAGCACTGTTTTGCCTCAGTTTGACCATGGTAAGCAATAGCAATTAAAAAAGTAGCTAAGTTAAAGATAATCACTTAATATATGTAATGAGATGTCTTATTCTCTCATCTAAGGGTATGCCCTATGAGTGCAATTATACCCTTGTTTTCCTGTTGAAGTCAAATATTTGAAAGCATTTCTGTGATATTAATCATTGGCTGGCTGATATATATAATTAATGGGATATACATTATATTTGAATTATTACATCTTATAATGATTGTTACTGCTCAGCATTTTTAGGCAGTCCATTGCATCTACAGCAAGCTGTGATCCATGGGTCATGTTGTCTGAGAGGACACTTAGACAGTTTTGTATTCACCTGTCTTCAAGGTGTATTTAAGCTTTAACAGCAGTGTGTGTATCCCTACCTCTCTGAGCAAGTGCCCTCCTTTTAGAGCAAGCAGATAGTTGGCACCCTTGGCTAGTGATGGGGGACACATGTCGCTTTGCATTTTATGATGGACCTTGGATTTGCCTTAGGAGGGGTGCCTCTTATGAAAAACCCTCCTGAGAGTGATGTAACCAGACAGGCATGACTTGAGATACACTCTAATTCTGCTGCATCAGGACTGAAACTTTTTAAATATATATCAGTGTTTTTCCATTACCCGCTATGTTTTTCTTTTTTTTCTTTTGTCATGGGGTCAAAAGTTACATTGCTCATTATTACAATTGTTGATTATGTTACATTTGTCTTTAGTTTTCGCAAGTGCTTACTGAAGGAATTTAATCTTGCCGTAAGTGTTGTCAGTTGCGCTGAGTTAAAAGTTATGCAGTTTAATTCTAATGTTGAGCAGTGGTCGTGATTGTGAAGGGTCCCCTCAATTTATCTAAACAAACCAAAAAAAAAAACCACATTTGCCATTGTGTTTTTGTCGTAATTAAAAAAGAATATACATTTAGGAATGTTAGAGTTAAGAAAATGGAGACATCACATCTCATGATGTATTTTTCTCCCCAGTGAAGTGTAACATTCCCATTATTTGTTTCTTACTTCTTCTAATGATTAATAATTATATGTAGACCTAATACTGGTAACAACTCTCTGCAGGGTAGTATGGCATAGCTCTTATAGTTTCCATTATCTACATCTGGCAGTGGTGTTATCACAATACTGTAGTATCCATTAGCTCACTGTACACAACAGTTACACAGCAGTTAGTCTGGTCGAGTGTGAATCCGGTCATTGTGAAAAGGTAAATGCTGGTGAAGCCATGAAGTCTCTCCAAAACTGAACAGCTAGACAGTGTCAATGTGAATGAGAGATGAGAGAACCATGTTGTTCTTAAGGTAAACCACTAGTGATATAATTAGGAAAAAACTAAATTTAAGACTCTTAGATCCCTTCGGACAGTGGTAGTCACTTGTCAAATAAGATACAAAAGTGAAAGTGAAAATTGTCCTCTTGTTGTGCAGGGGTAGTTCATGTGGTAGCTTTGTGTTGGGTTGCATCCTGCTTGCTACGCTAGTATGCCTTACGCAGTTGTTGAATTACCAGCTTGAAGTCATGTGCACAAAATACCAGCATAGTAAAATTACAGTGTGGACAATTAGGATGACAACATTATTGATGGATTATAATGATGAATATTGATTTGTGAGGATGTGAAGCAACGTCTAGGTGCCACAAAACAGACTTCAGCTACAGGACCTCCTCATGGAGACCTGAAAAGAGTACAGGCTACACACACACACACACACGAGGCAAAGCTAAAGCACACCGTAGTAAAGTAGAAAGTAAACGAACAGAGAGAGACAGGGACAACATGCACACAAGGGAAAGAGACACAAGAGGAGAGGCTGAGTCTCCTGGAGGACAAAGATCCAGATCCAAAACACCTGGAATGAAGCATTGACAATTAGTGGAGAAGAGAGGTCCCAGGACAACCGATGGTCTGACACAGAGAAGCCTGAGTGAAAAGAGAGGACAAGGAGAAAATAGGGAGGAAAGACACATAAGCACACACAGCTTGGATGCTCATGTGCTTGTTGAACAAAATGCACGGTGTTAGAGAGATGTAATAGTTTTCAGAAAATTTACAGTATTCTCATCGGCAGGACAAATGTGGACTGTAAGTACAAGGTGTAACAGGTACAAGGCCTGACTGAAATTTTGATTGCTATATGCAATATGATTAGTGGGAATGATCTTTTTGCATTACAATTTTCATTTTAACTGAAAAGAAGAACTATTAAAATCATGATGATGTGATATTTGTTGGGGCCCTTACCAAACATTACTTACTTCATTATAATGCTGTTTCTCGCACATTGTAACTTTTGCTCAAAATTTCTGGCTTTCACATTGTGATTTTGATAATATTGCGGTTAGTTGTGCAGCCCTAGTCTGGAATAATCAAATAACAAGCAACAGACTGAAAGTTAAGGTGAAAGGGTGAGATTTACGTCTGGATTGTCAGACCTCAACCGCACCAAACTGATGACACCAGGCAGGTTATTCCAGAGGTGGGGGGCATGATGGGCGAAGGCTCTGCAGCTAGCTGACTTGTATTTAACTCTGGGGACAGACAGTCCTGTATGCTGAGAGCATAGAGCACCACAGAATATAAGGCTTAAGGAGATCAGACAGGTATGAAGGGGCGTGCCCATTCATAATTTTATAAGTCGTCAGAGATAGTCAGTCATAAAGTACAATCAGATATAGTATTGTTTAAACATAGCTAATCTACATAGCATTGTTAAGATCTGAATGTCTTCTTGTAAGAACTGCCTGCTCGTTGGTCAGCTTCCCTGTTTGTTGCATCAGATGCCAGAAGACATAAGTAGTCGTATTGGCCACACGTTCCCACCCAAAGGCCTGGGGCAATTCTTGAAGCCGGTGGAGAGGAATCCTTCAGTGTTTGACTGGCTGTTTCTTGTTTACCCTGTTGGACTTCATATTGACTCAAGCGCACGTGTTAACAGTGTGACCAACCTGTCTTAGACAGTTAGAGGTGCATAATGTATATGGACTGATGAGTTAGGTATTGTGTTTTAATGTCAATGTGTTCCTTCGGTCAATGGCCACCTGTTTTCCAGTCTGTGTGAGGAGCACACTGGACTTAAGCCATAAGACCTCTGATGAAGTGACAGGTAGTTGTGATGTAGCTTTTGTTTGTCAGAGCTGTTTTGCAGTTGGTGGTCAGGACCAGCTTGTCTGCCCTGGCTAGGTTGAATTTTAGCTCATCCTCTTTTCCTCAAAGTGTTAATCAATGTGCGTACACAACTTCACAGGAGCTCTCGAAGGCACAACATACTCAGGCTTGAGGTACTGAACTAGCTCTTTGATTCCATCATTCTCCTCCACCGCACTGATTGGCAGCATATTGGTCTAAATCATGCGTCACACAAACAGGGTGGACTAGTGTGCATCACACTTTTCTTACCCCAGCTAGCAGCAACGTGATCTTTGGCTGCGAGCCATCCTCGGACATAGCAGCCAGGTGCTTGTTTTTATATGTGGTACAGTGTAGTGCTTAAAACTACTAAACTGAAGAGTAGCGCCACACAACTTACATTTGACTTTGTTGTCTTTCTGGAGGAAATATTTCCAAACTGAGCTTAAATTTTTATCTCAGACTGCTGGCTAGCGAAGCCGTTAGTGGAGTGTGTGTACATGCAAATTAACCTATAGGCAGACATGCATAACCAGTCAAAAATATCATCAGTGGTTAACTGAGCAACAGTTAACTGCTGACATCCCTACCCCCTAAATAAATTGTAAAAATGGTATTTGTTGGTGTGAGGTTGCTCTGCATAGCGGTACAGGCACTATAAAGTCACAAAGTAGTTCTTGCTTGAAGCGTGAACTAAACAAGGCTAAACATGCTGCTACTAGTATTGTCCTCCCCAAAGATGTTGAGAAAGATGAGCAAGGGAGACGTGCAGTAGAAATTTGAAAGGTTTATTTGAAAGTTTTAATTGTCAGGATTGCAATCGATTGTAACTACCAGAATGCCAGCAAAAGATGCTTTTCTCTAGCCAGGAAGAAACTACAGCCTTTTACGGTGACCTTTTATTTCTCAAGTATCCTTTAAGGCCCCAAACATTCAGTCATTTAATCTTACTTGAATACAGTAAAACAATAATTGGGCGCCCAGGGTATTTCTTAGAAAGCATTAAGTAATGATGCTGCACCATCATACCCAGGAATTCTGGGGAGACTTCTGCAGGCCTTAAATACAAAGACCAAAATTCAATTTTGTAAGTCATTTACTGCCAAAGACTTGCATATGAGTCTGATAATGGACTCGTCCAACAGAGATGGGACAGTGGGAATGACAGTGAGCTTCAGGAATAATAATCAGTCATTTTTTCCTTATGTGGTGTGATTTGGCAGAAGACAATCAATTAAATTTGACCATTCTTCATCCAGTGTGATGCTGTAAATTTCACCTGATCCTTCATGTGGTCCCTTTCTAACCGACGCAGCTGTGATTTTACAAAAATATTTTGTGTCCAGTACTGCTGTACACTTTCAGTTTGAGATGCAGTTGACTCTGCTGTTGATAAATCGAGCAATTAACCAGTAGGCCCAGACTTCCAAATTCAGCGTAGTTAACCCTTGTTTTGATAACTTTTAGGTCAGGCATGATAGCACACTGATTAACACAGAACTGCACAAAACAGCCATGTGGCAGGGAGTCAGGCAGGCAGTTTGTCCCCTCTTGGACACATGCCTTGATGCTGCATGTATCCAAGTTGCTGGTCTGCCTGTTTGCTGAACTGAGAGTTCGAGAGTTGCCATGTCAGCAATGACCACACAGAGGAAGCAATTGTTACAGGCAGACTGAAAAAACAACTTTAGAAATGTTTATTCCATGACCTGTAAACGTGTAATTAGCCTTCAGTCAGATCAGATGCCATTTCAGGTAATACTGGTCATGTGGGTCGACACTTGGGAGCAAAAATGCTCAGTGCTCACACATTATCATGATCCAAGTCAACAGTTGGTTTCTTACTATCGCAGTAACACATCTTGGTCATAGTGCTGAAAATATGAGGAAATTTATTTGGAAACAGAAATCAATGTAACCAGTGCCCAAAATTTAAAGATGTGTCTGAGTTGTAGAAATGTCTGGTCAGACAGAGGCAAGCAGGCAGCTGTTTAGCCAACATACAGCATCTGAGAAAGCCCCCTTTGAATGCGTATTTCTGTATATGTTGAATGAATTTCACATTTTTTTTAAGGAATGGGAATACATTTTTAACCAGCTATGTTTGTGGCTGGAGAGAGTCTGTGATACCGGCGAACACACCAGTGGCAGCTGGCCTTGTGTTATGTGTGACTGCTGAGTTTTGTTTTTGTCTGATGCATTTTCTACCTCTAATAAAATAACCACTGTGAAATGACTACTGAGAAATTACTTCAGTTTGACGTTTTGTTTAGTTTATCTTGCGCACTCACTATTCCCTTTTATTTTTCTGTCTGAGTTGTGCAGTCTTTTCATCCACTATTGTAAAAAAAAAAAATAAAACATGAAATGTCATCTGATGCAAGGTTTGAGTGAGTTTTAATGCCTGCAAGAAACGGCAGTTTGATATTAACCATGGCTATGTGGCCTTATGGCCCATGGCCACCAAGTTTTCTCATAACACGTTACAGTTGAACAAACATCCCGATTCCTTTTAGTTCAACATTCTACGAAAACAGTGAACAGTGTTTTTTGCTGGTTAGTTACCCAAATATTGAAGGTACTGAAGTCTGGGTTTAGCCTACTCAAGTCTACTCAAACTGCTAACTTGATCCTATAGAAGAACCAAAAACACCAAATGCAGACTAGGAAAAACAATTTAGGAGTGAATGGAAGCAGGAGTTTTAGTGGTCACATTATGACACAACTAAGGACATAATGTACTGCAGTCTTTGCTGCTAGTTTTCTCAACCAGCAAAGAGGTCAAGCTCATATTTCATCAGAAACAATGCCTTAAGGAAACGCCATATCAAGATTCATGGGAAAAATGGACAACACAAGTGGCATTTAAATTGCATTTAAGTTGCCTGTCTGTATTGTTTTTACACAAGTTTACATTTGGGCCATCAGAAATGTACTTTGGCCACCAAATTTAGGGGCTTGGTGGCCCAGGGGCCAATGCATAAAAATATCAGCTTCTATGCCTGTGTTTACTACTCTACTCCACTAATACAGGACTGGCGTGCTAATCAGTTTTGACAGTTCAGTCGTCATTATTGTATTAATACAGTTTCATCAACGCATTAAAAATAAACTTTTCTGTAATTGGGGAAACAAACTCTTCAGCAAGAAATGAATTACTTTACTTTGTGTAGTATGGCAGCTATGTCGGAACACAACTGTCCAAAGTATGTAAATTACATGTTGATGCAACACACCACTACAGCTTCATCAAAGAGTGGTTTAGGGCTGAACTGGTATCAGAACTTTTTCTAGATAATTCTAGATGTTTTATGTAAACTGGACCCCATTGCAACTGACTGAATTCAAATTGACAACTGCTGTTCTTCACTTAAGTGGAAGCTAACTTTTTACATCTACCCTTCAAGTCTACAGATGGTTGGTGTTAGAAAAGAATCAGACTTTTGGCAGAGAATCATTTAAAAAATGACACATTTTGTTTATGAGCACATGCATGTGGGATGGAAATTAAAATCTGAAGGATGATGATGCACAGTTTGAGGTTCAGCTTAAAGTAGCACCTATCCAGGTTACATCTACATTCGGGCACCACTTTCACAGCTTAGAAAACAAACTAGCCTATACCTTTATCTAAAATTGCATATAAACACGGTCATGACAAAGTCACAACCAGCTTAACGAGAATGCCTTTGCATATCAAACCACCTCAGCCTCCAATACCATTTAGTACTTTATTCAGTGTGCTTCCCACCTGTAAACACTGCCAAGACTTTTCACAGCACAAGTAAACAGGATGAAGAATCCGACCAAGTATTTGGAGCAAATTCAGGGAACATGAAAACTTTTTGATTGTGGGGACTTAAGACACAGTCCAGTGGGTAGTCAAAAAGTTTCGAGGTTCAATACCCAGCCATGACGTCATTGCCATGACATCCCTGTTGGGTGTGGTAAGAAGTGCAAAGAACAACACTTAGGACCACACCCAAAGATGATGTTTGGTGTGGCCATTAAAAACCACCTCAACTTAGGCCAGTGATTCAGTTTTAATCCTTGTTTTATAGTCTTATCATTTCTCTAATGAATGTGACTTTCCACCCAATAGGTGCAGGCCAACATTCAAACTTTAAACGGATGCAACTCAATGCTCAAATGTTCATGCCAGTCATGATGCTAAATAGGAAGACGGTTTAATTTGTAAAGTGATTAGCAGTTGGTGGGCATTGATTATCATGATAGTGAGTACTTGTCTACTGACTGAACACACTGACCTCACTTTGTGTATCGTGTATTTAGATTTGAAGTTGTTGTTGTTGTTTTTTTTGTTTTTTTTAAATACGCTGCTTGCTGTACTTGTTGGCCTCTATCTTCCGAAAAGGGTTGGGCAATATGACTGTATATACATGTGACAGCAAAAATGTGTCTACTGGTGGAGATTTGGCAATACTGTTTCCATCATCTCATGTGATCTTGTGTGATTACTGCGTGATCTGGCAAATCCAGCTGCCTCACAAGGCCATGTTTATTTGGGCAGCGGGGCTTGCTGTCACATTTCCATGTGAGAGTGACAGGCGGTAATGCACCTCTAAGCTGGTTTGCCATAGAGCAGGATGCATCCCAACCAGGCTGGCATTAATTTGCACTTGTTAAACTTAAAACTACTTCAAATTATTTGTCTTATTTGGAACTTAAATGCTTTCATTCAGAAAAAAAATGTTAGTTTTACTGTTTTGAGTCATATGATTTTAACGATGAAGCATCGTGTTATGTGCGGCAGCTGTTTTTTGTTCGTATGTAAGCGCCAAATTGTGAAAATAATCAAATGTGTTGAAGTATGGAACAGTCTGGTTATTTTAAATTTTCTTAACTGAGTTTACGGATATCATGATATATGCCATTCGTCCACCCCTGCTTCAGATGAAACCCCCATGATCATTAGTGTAGTCCATTACCACCACAAGTCAACATTGCAGAAATTGTGTGGCCAATTTTGCTCACTTGTTGTGTATTAAACAAGTAGGCTAAGACATGAAACCTCATGAAAGGGACTTGCCAGGAAAGCTGCATTCTTGTTGCCTAAACAGTTGACTAACCAAGCCAAGCAAGTTATGCCATTATTCTTGGAAAATGCTTAGTAACTAACAATGCTGCATGACAGGGTTTTCTGTGTGCAGGGTTGGTGAGATGAGGAATTTGCTCGTTGCCTATGCCATCAGATCTGCCATTAGATTTTTTTGTTTGGCATTACATCATTCATATCACTCAATTTGAGTGATGAAAAGTTGGGTAGTGTATAATTAATAGTAGTGGTCTACACATCTGCGAATTGGGATCAAGACGATTTTGGTCTCGCATCAGAATGTTTTATTTGCTACAGACTGTCCTCAATTAACCCGGACCGTTGAGTATCTTGTGAAAGTTCTGATTACTGACTTAACTCAAAAATATGAGACAACTGACCTACTTAACCTAGTTGTGTTTTTCCAACTATTTGATGATGTGCTCAGCTCCTAGTTGTCCTGTCTGGTATGCTGTATTTCTTTGCACCCTTTAAGCTCTATTTTCCCCCTCCTACTCTGGTCACTTCCTGCTGCCATCCATTTCTGAGAAATGTAATCTGATAGCAGTCTGCGTGTGTCCTGGCCCTCCAGTCTGTATGGGTATGGGCTTCTGGTTTTACAGGATTATGGAGTAACCATTTGGAAGCCATTTGGGTGAAATTGGAGATTATCCCTGTCTAGGGTTTTTGAAAACATTTAGCGATTCCTTTTTATTATAGCTAGTAAACATTTGTGGTTGGAAATGTATCCAGAGATTTTGTGCTTTGAGGCTGAAGAAAACTACTAGAGAAGGTTGACTTGAGATGTTGCGGTCCTTTAGAACTTCGTAATCTAGACGTTCTTTGTGCCATTTGATGGTCAGTGACTTGTATTCTGATAATGGTGTGGATCAAATAGAAAATACTACATTGGCGGCTTTTATGCATTGCACATGTATGTCTGTGTGTGCTCGCCAAAATTCAGAAGAGATTTGGGCTGTGAGAATGATGTGTGCTTTTTATTTGAATGTTGGTTCTCTTATGTCACAAGGGTACATTAACAAGTACATCTGTGTGTCTTTTGTTTTAAAAACAGTCATAGCCATATGTGTTTTAAAGGGGCTATATGTTTACCCATTCTTGTGTGCTCATGCACAAAAGTCTGGTTTACACTTCCTGGACTTGCTGCTGTTGTCGTTGTCACGTTGCTGAGGGAGAATCCAGGTGGAGCCATGCGCACACACATACATACACTCTGCATGGCTCTGGCTCTCACTCGCTCACACACACACACACACACACTCACACACACACCGAGGCAGTCTGGCAGATTCAGGGTTAAAGGCTTCCATTTTGTTAGGTAACACCCTAATGGTCTGATCTGTCAGTGGCGTTAAAATGGCAGGGGCTTAACCCTTGGCGTTCGGGACACAACCAGTGGGGGCACACACACACATACACACACACTCTGGGCTGGCCGAGCCTGCAACAGAACAACTGAGGAGGAGGAGGAGGAGGGGGGGTGGGGGTGGCGTGTGTGTTTGTGAGGCAGGGAGGGGTAGGAGGAAGAACATAGAGTGAGCATGAGAGAGAAGACAAGGAAGAGTATTTTTCACTTGGGTACAGTTAGATTATGGCTCAGCTAACCACATGCGCTCTGCACCCTTCTCCCTCCCCCAGCCGTGGCACCACCTCAGCTGGGTCCCTGCCCCCACTCCTAGCCTGGTGAGCAGAAGATTAGCATAGGTAGCTGATATTTTCTTTTCAATTTAGACGATATCCCAAAGGAAAATAACTTAACTCCTTGACAGCCTAAATTGATTTTTGTAATTGAAAAAAACATTTATAAGAAGTACACAACATGAAGAAAGCAGTAGGCTTCCCTTTATTGTGATGAGTAGTAAGTAATGGGACTGGGC
>JAJHUR010136768.1:0-24701 GCA_027495735.1 Lutjanus campechanus
GGTGCTGACGAGCCAGGGTGGTACTGTTTAATCATGTAGTCGACTAATCATGCACATCCTTATAAGAATATCGAAGTATTGGACCATGATGATAGAAGTATATGATGGTCATTCCCATGAAAATCTATCATGTCTCCTAAGTTGTTGCAGCAGTTTTTGGATCAATACCATTTATTACACAGATCTAACCATTTTTGACCACACCGGCATTAAGTAATTAAAGATTTCTGTATTCCGACTTCCTCGTGGAAATCATTAATGTCTAGGTGAAATTTCTTTTTTCCCCTCTCTTTTCTCACGTGTATATTTTGGGGGCATTTTTATGTCTTTATTTAGATAGTAAAGCTGAAAATGCTACAGGAGAGGGTGAGAGAGAGTGGGGAAGCAACCCACGGCCGCTGCTGAGGACTGGTGGCGTCGGCATGGAGCAAACGCTCTTATCAACTGTGCTACCTGACCACCTCCACATGAAATTTCTGGCAAAATGGCCTTTTGGGCCTTAGCCACAGTGCATGGACAGCATGGTCACTACACCAGGGCTGGTGTGGGCTCATGTAAGGTGCAGCAGGTAAACAGCGTAGCCTAAAACTCTTTCTTTCATGCGGGGACATTACCGTGGAACAGCCTCAAACATGAGGCGGTCACAACCTAGAGCTGTTTTTAAAGGTCAGATGACCAATTAAAATATGACAGGCAGGTTCTGGGTGTTATATCGGCCTTTTTGTTTTTTATTCTTTCTAAATTGTGAAATTATATTGTCAGTGCTTTTAATGCTTTTATTGCCTGTATTTTAGTGTCTTAATTGGTTTTGTGAATGCTCTTATGACATATAGATTGTGAAGAAAAGGAAGACACGAGGACAGAGTTTTGAAGTTCATTTCTGTTGTTCTCTGTAGGATGTTTTTGGTTTTGTTGTGTGTCTTCCACCATATAGTATCTACCAACCAACCAACCAACCAACCAACCAACCAACCAACCAGCCAATCAGCCAGCCAGCCAATCAGCCAGCCAGCCAGCCAACCAAGTTGTTGAAATACAATTTAAGCTTTGTTGCTCATGGTGTCGGTGCTTTTTTTTTAATTAACCAGGAGCATGGTTCTATGTACGGTGGATGGATGGATGGACGCTCTGGCTGTCGGGCAGTCATGGATGGTTTGCCACTAAGATTTGTGAAGACGTTAATACTCCCCAAAGACTGAATCCTACTGACATACTGACATGATCCTCTGACTTTTCCTCTGGCACCAACCAGCAGGAAATACCCTCACAATGCATTGCTTGGAAGTTTAGTACAGATATCATGGTGTCTAGATGATGAAGCCTAATGATGTTGATGATCCTCTGCATACAGCTAAATATACGTATTAACCGTCTATGGGACAGAATGGCACCAAAGTTTGGAATACTCACATTTCTGTAATTAAGTAGTTCTTTGAGGGTCTGCACTTTTACTCATACTTCAGTATGCATTATAGCTATGTAATCTGCTTAGTTGTTTTTAAAATCACAATTGAGGACTGAGTACACTTTGAATCAACATCTTAACATTTCATCTGGACTTTAGAGGCCAACAAAGTGACCTGATCACAGTGAGAACCAGGAGATACAAACGAAAGTTCTGTCTGACAGTAAACTGAATATCTTTGTGTAGACAAAACAAGACATGTGAGGACGTCAACCTGAGCTTTAGACCTGTGATCAACATTTTTCACCATTTTTTGACATCATGTAACATGTACTTGAATACAAATTTTCAGGACTCTTTCCACCACTGCTTCCAAGATTTGAGCTACGCCAAGGCAAAATCTTTGCCACCACAGCAAATAAAAAAGGAGGGGAAAGCAAAAATTACAAAATGTTCCTCAATCAATTATCTTTTAAGTGACCTTCAGTATTTTCCTCGTCTTGATGTTCCAATAAAATCATCCATGTTTAACCATGCTGGTCTTTCCAGCACCAAACCCAAACAGGAATTCAACAAAGCAGGTAGCTATTTTGGTCACAGCCAAAAACAGAATGAGTCACACACACTCATAATAGATGGTCAATTAAAAGCACAATGAATTGACTTGAATCTGAATTTGCCTCACATTCCCACAGTCTTCTCCCTCTAAAGTATTGCAGCTAACCAATGCGGGCTGATAAAGTTGAGGCAACAAAATCCAAATCTTATGGACCAAATTATCTTTATGGACCGTATTGACAAAGAACTGGCAAGAATACTGTCATATTTCTAACACAAGGTAGCTTAAATATGATTAAGTTGTCTGACGTTGACTGCTGCTATTGGTTTGATTAATGGTTTCATAATGTGTGTACTGATTATTAATGGTGGCTGATCAGGTTAATTATAAGCCAACTGTACACAGTTTCTAACGGCAGTATGCAGCAAATAGTTTTTCTTTGTGTGCATTTATCCATCAGTCACTGCTCAATGTACAGAACACAGAACTATTATTTTTATATATATAATGTATAGTGAAAGAGCAGCTTTATTGATCATAATTGAAGGCTCAGGAAATGACAGTTTGAAGTGTTAATTAAATGAAAATCTTCCTGCCACACTAATCTTGCAGCCCCACTTTTAACTCTAACTGGGCGTCCATGATCCCCTGACCTTTCCCTCTAGAGCTGCTATGGGCTTGACAACTAAAAGATGGATTGTCCTGAAATTTGGTACAGATATTAATTTTCCCCTCGGGATTAAATGTAATAACTATGGTGATTGTCTGATTTTTCCTCCAGCTCCATAATCAGGTCATTAAGTTTTGGTTTATGACTGAAAACCTGCAGACTTTTCACCCCTTTCAAAGACAGCTGATCAAACGCTGCATAAAAAAGTTTAAATTGAGAAGTTTGGACTCATCTTCCTGTTTATTGTTTCTTTTATTAGGTTTATACAGTCAGGTGAACCCAGGACGCTCTATTACAATAACACAACACCAGTCCATGCAAGAAAGCTATATAATACTATACAATACAAAATGTTTTATTCAAAACTTTGCAAATCTCACTGGGTGCATCTGGCAGTTGTGGTGGTATTGCAGTAGGAGCTGGTCTGGAGCTGAACTCAAATACAACTGGACCAATCAGCCTAATTCTTTTTTTGTGCAAATGCAGCAAATGTCTGCTGAAGGACCTCTGTGATTCAGAATTTTAGAAAAACCTTGATAAAAAACTTTTTCATGGCTCCATGCCAGCAACAGCCATGGCCAGAGGCACAATGTCAGGTCATCCCATTTTTGTAAATGCTATTTGGACTCAAGGATGAACTGATTAGAATTTTTGTGGTCAAAGGTCATGGTGTCCTCACTAAACATATTTTTGCGAATCATGACAAACACACACACACACACACACACACACACACACACACACACACACACACACACACACACCTATTATGATATAACGGTGAGGTGATGACATTTTATGCCAGCATGTTTCTACATGGAAATGGTCCGCTGGAATCACACATTTCATTCTATTTTTTGACTGCTGCATTTTATATGACTATTGTCAGCCGACTTCTCGCTCTTCTTAAATGGCCACTAGGGGCCGCAAGTGATAAACAACTGCTTCGGTTTGAAATCTTGTTTCAGCTCGAGAAAACGTATATGAAGGTCATGTTAATGTTGGTGGAACTTTGTAATTCTCTGCTGGTTGCGTTCAGCAGTTGTCGTGACTTTGCAGTAGGTGCTTCATCTTGTGTTTCCCGGCGGGGATCTGCACTCTTCTAATTACATATTCTAGTAACTTTTTTTTTCTTCATCACATTTCCTCTTAATCTCTTGTCATGTATCATTCAAATACTATCCAATAATCACATTATATAAAATGTTATAAAACAGCGCAAATACTGTCATTAAATATAATAATAATAATAATACATAACAGCAGAAAAAATAATTTTTGTGACCTGATGTGAAGTCAACAGCTGCCCCGGTCACTGCTCTGCAGCCCTGCACAATTAACTGTCAATTAGCGCCAAGCATACACTCGCACAGACACCACACAGACATACACACACACACATATCCCTTAAGTGGCTGTCTGGAAACAGTGTTATTATCTGTGCAAAGGTTGTTGCAGGGAAACAAAGAGGAAACAATGCAGGGTGATAATTACCACGGTGAGAGCAGCATGAAAAAAAGAGGTGGAGGAGATGTGAAAGAGGGCAGCTGAGGAGAGAGACAGGAGGGATGTGGAAATGAAAGAGAGGGATGTCAAAGAGAAGAAGACAGAAGAGAAGAGAGAAGCATGAGTCTGGGCTTGTTAAGAGTTGCTCTGTGTGTGGACAGACTGCCAGTGGTTTTGGATCATCAGCTCAGAAAACAGTGAAAGAAAATGAGTCCCGGCCAGCAGCCAAATGTTACCACTGTGCCTGGCTATTAGCCACCATGGCAGCCAGTCACAAATTGCCTTGAAATAATATCCTTCTCTAAATCCAATTTGGCAGCTCAAGTCAAATTTGGAATGTGGGGTAATTTATTAGACCACTAGTGACACTATTATGGTGGTTGCTGACAAATGCTACATCAGTAAGGCTGCACAATTAATCATGTAATAGTTGTGATCATTAATTGGTGCCTTCACTATCAATCAGACTTGATCAGTGTGCCCGTTCTGATGCATCAGATCACATTCTTCATTTGCAGGCAAGTGATCTGACCAATCATACTTGTTGTTTTGACCACACAACCATTCTTAAGAATCAGGTCCTACCAAAAAATCTTGAAAACCTAACCTAAAACTAACAATACTGATAACATAGGTATTACGTGAGAATCCATCTTGCCAGGCTTCAAGTTACCCATCTGTGTCTGCACCAAAAGTGTTGCAGCCAATCAGCATCCTAGGAGGGACTGCTGGCAGCTACAGGTGTGGTTTTAGGTGTGATGAAAGCGAGAGGTGTGCATGGAAGCGGCTCATCTCGAACAAACCCGGTGAAGCAATCGCAGCTCCTGAAGACGTTAGCGTAGATACTGCGATAGTGTCAGTTTTATCAGAACGACCATGAGTATTTCTTCATTGGAAAAACAGCAAAGAATGACACTGAAAGCTTTTGTCCATGGAAAAGATGTTTTAGCTCTTCTTCCAACCAGCTGTGGCAAAAGTTTGATCTGACTGGTTGAAGTTAGCCTGTGTTAGACGTGATACACAGATGGTTCATCCAAGTGGTTTGTTTTTTTGAAACAGTTTCTATGCTGCTACGACTATGCTGTGACAAAGAATGCAGCATTTTGTCAACTCCGTCAGATTTTCCATCTGAGAGAGGATGGACGAGACTTCTTGATCTCGAGAAGCTGCAGCGGTTATTAACTGACACACTGTAACATACTGTACATTTACTGCCACTCTGATACTTTGCTGCTAACCTTTTCCTCTGCTCGGCTAGCAGCAACGTCACTCTCAGTCAATCACACACGCATTAAGCACTCTCTTGTTCATTTTAAGTTCACATTACCAGCAGCACAGCTACAAAACAGCCAAATGTGGCAGGCTACATTGTTGCTGAGTGCTTTGATATTTAGCGTGTCATGCCCGACACACAGCAAAGTGTGGAAGGAAAAGGAAAGGACGTCAGTTTCTGGCTTCATGTTGCAGGCTTCCATTGAAAATGACTTGTAGCCTGATAGTTTGTTGCCAGTCGTCTAAGCACAGTTTTGAGCCTTAGGCACCAACGACCCTGTTGTTGGCTTATCACCGGTCCTTCTTTGGACCACTCTGGTACAAACCACTGCACACCGAGAACACCCCACAAGACCTGGTGTTTCTGCTCTGACCCAGTCATCCAGCCATAGCAATATGGTCCTTGTCAAAGTTGCTCAGATCATCACACTGCTCATTTTTCCTGCTTCCAACACATCAATTTGAAGAGCTGACTTTTCACTCGCTGCTTAGTATAGCCCACCAAAAGAAAAATATAATTAGTACACTGTTATCTATTAAGATGATTATCATAGGCTTAATTTTTATAGGACTCTTTTATAGGCAGACGTTTACTAAGTGCTTGACAACCAGAGTAAGGAATGCTGACAGGTAGACAAAGATAAAACATCACAAAACAACAAAATAAACACACGTGCATTAAAATACAAACGAGTATTTAAACAATATGATTAAATAATAAGAAAATTAGCCACTGTAAAAAAAAAAAAAAAGCCCTGTCCCATTTGGATTGGACTTAAGTTTAAGTGTGCTGCTCTGATGACCACAGAGATTGGTGCTCCCAGGTGGGTGCTACACATGAAGCGATGAAGTGGCGGATGAAGAGAGTTTCCTCCTTCACTGTGAAGTTCTTTGAGTTTCTGAGATGAAGCACTATATTAATAGAATCCATAATTACTTCTTTCATTATTACAGTTATTATGGGTTTCTATGTTCAGAACATGTCATTTCATATTTGGTTCGATATGTTCGTAGGTGAGTATTGTGTGGATGACTTTGGTCAGCCAGTGACAAAAGAGGAACACAGATGGAGGACCTGGTAGCTGGGTCGGTGGAGGGTGCGCCTCCTCTGCAGCGGCCGTGGGTTCAACTCCCGTCTGCAGCCCTTTGGTGTCTGTCATCCCCCCCCACTCTCTTTTCCCCTTTCCTGTTCTCACTTCAGCTGCCACATATAAATATCTATATATGGGAACATGGATGCCTGTGTGGGTTGATTAGTCATCAATCTATTAGTAATGGCTCTGGGCTTCTGTACGCTCCTCTTACTCACTCAGTATAGACAAATGAAGGTGAGAGCTGCGTGTGGTTGTTCCTTCTTCTCTTACTATTCCCCGTTATTTAAGGTAATCACTGCACACTAATAGGGCTGTCACTTTTTCAAAAAATCAAGTTTGAACAAATTTAAAATGACCCGTAATTCTTTTGAATAAATTTGACGCCCCCCGCCCCCCCCCAAAAACCCCTGGCTGAGTGTGCTGAATAATACGCAGTCAAACAAGGCTGTACACTTGTCGCTGCACCCACTCATCTGTGGTGCCTCTGCCTCCGCTGCCTCAGTTGGGTGGTAAACTAGCAGGTGAGCCCGGCGCAGCTGCTGCCACGTCAATTAGCACACGGCAGATTGAACGGGCAGGAAGTCAGATACAGAAAAGAAAGGGAGAATCCGGTTAATTTTCAAAATAAAAGACCCTGTGCAAACTCACAATCATAAAGACAGACAGAAAAGAAACTACTTTACTACGTAGCCTGCTTATCCACGGTAGAAGCACAAAGAGCAAGGAAGGAGGACCTAATCAACAAAATCTCTGCAAGTAAACATGATCAGGAGGGTAAAACACTCCGCTGCTGAAACGCTTCTGAAACGCTGCTGGTGGGAACTGCAGTTGCACGCATGACGGAACAAAACCGCGGCGCAGCCTCGCCTGGTGTAAATTCCTTATCTTTGTCCGTGACTTTGCCATCCACGGTGTAGAACCCAAAGTACTTCCACACGCTGCTTCTCAGATGTTTTGGTGTCGTGATTGTCCGCTCAGGACGGCTTTGCTCGCTATTGTCCTCCATTTTCGCTACACATTAACATTAGCTTCGTTTAGTGATAGGTCACGTCATCCTCCTCAAACCCCCACAGAACAATTGCAGATGCAGTGGGATCTAGCAAGTTTGTCTGGAGGTAAAGTTACTGCAGCCAGCAAGCTAGTGTTAGTTAGCCAGACATGCTAACATTTGCAACTTATGATAAAGACTGAGTTTAATCCATTCACCACATGTATGCTCTTGTGTTTCGCATATTTGAGAGACTACAAAAAAAAAGACGCCACCGTCCAGACTCATGAAACGCTGACTATCACTCTTCTGCACACCTTCAACATGGACAGAAATGTTTGGTGGCAGAGTTTTGAAGAAACTCAAGTCCATTAATCAAGACTGTCACAAGTCAAAGAGAAATGTGTTGTATAGTCCAAAACCGCCTGTGAAATTCTTGTTTCCACGTGTGTTTTGGTGCAGGCTGTGGCTCAGGAGGTAGAGTGGACTGTCCATTAAAAGCAGAGTTGACAAGCAAGATGCTGATGGCTAAATTGTTCCTGGCTGTTATGCCAGTGCCTTGCAAGGAAGCTTCCCGCCATCAGCGTGTGATGGTGTGAATGTTGATGGGTGACTGAGGGTCAAATAGTAAAGCACTTTGGATAAAAGTAGCATAGAAATCATATTAATGTTCAAGTTGGAAATATATTTTCTATAAAGAAGGACACTGTCACAGTAACAGTAACCATTTTTCTAGTGATATCAGTTTTCAGGCTGTGGAGTTTTACTCAGAAACCCCTCACGTCTCAGATCCTGTACCTGGAGTGTGTCCTGCCAACGCATCAAGAGACTGTAGAGTGAAGTGTCAGCTAAATCATTTCAAGTTATGAAAGGAGAAAAATTCCCCCGTGGACACTTTTATTCTGTTAGATCTCATCGATCTGTGATCCTCAGTGCTTTCAGACACTTATTTTTTGATAGAGTGTGGAGATTTACCTTTTTCTTAAATGACTACCCTGGCCCTCTCTCTCTCGGCTGGCCCTGTCTAATTCTACTTCTCATCATTTCCCAGAATGACTTTCAACTGTCTCCGCAGAGGACAAGTCTGAACTTGTTGCATTTGGCTGCTGGCTTCAAGTGTGGCTGGAGAGAGCAATAATGACAGCAATAGCAGAGGGAGAGTTTCTCAGGTTGAGATAAAGCCAGTGTTGTACCTTACACTCCTGAGGACAAATTCATGCCTCTTCCTCTGTGATGAATTCCCTTTTTCCACTTTGCTGTTTGAGTCTGAGGGACTGATTGTTGACACAGCTGAAACATTTTCTGCTACCCTAACTGCTGAGAGTCTCCCTATCTTTGTGAGAACACAACAAAGAAAGTTATTGACAGAGAAATGCAAAGTGGATCACCAACATGTGCCAAGAACTGTGTTTTGGGCTGGGATTTATTACCAACTCAGAAAGGATTTAAGAGTGGCGCGAGTTGAGTGTTGATTTTTAATCTTTTGTTTCTCAGTTTGTTGTTTGATGATGTGTAAATGCACCATCAGATTCAGACTTCTTTGTTCTCTGTGCAATGATAATATGAGGAATTCTATTCTATGTATTTGATTTTATATAATTGTTCATCTGATGCTTATGATGCAACTCATGACTGAAAGGGTTTTAGGGTTTTTGTATGGTATGGGTCACAGTGTTAACTCACTTTAATCTGGTCAAACCATGCATGTGCTTTACTTTTTATTTTTTGTCCATATTTTTCTTCTGTCCGTTTATTTATTAAGGTCACTGTGTTTACTGCTCATTGTGTGTTCACTGAGTTTTGGGCATTAATCAGATCTGATACCATTTCCAGTAGAGTTGGGCGATATGCTAAAATTTGAAACGGTTGGCGATTGGCGATACCATCGTCCCCCTTCCCACCTCTTCTTGGGTCTCAGCTGGGAGATGTGCACAAGCGGTGAATTCACTATGTTACGCATGCTGCGTATGTTCACTACGTCCCTTAGACAAAATGAACAAAATTACATGTTCTCGCAATTATTTTCCATTTTTAACAGAGAAATACAACCGTACACCTTCTGAATTCAAGTTTCTCCCTTTTACCGAACTAAGACGACCTTAATTGGCTGGTTAACTCCACAGAAAACACACTTCATTTAAACTTGACAGATAAACGTAAAACTCACCAAAACTGTCTTTGTTAGGATGGAGACATTTTGTGTTTGTTTTGTGTTCTATTTTTAACGTCTTATCCATGGTCACCATTCACTGCCATTGTACTGGATGAGGCTGCTACCCTGTTTCTCCTAAAACTCCAGGATTGTTTTGTGAACTGAAGACCTTCACCCATCATCACATCGGCATAGTGGTGAGTACATACTGAGTGGGATCATGTAAAGTGGAGTATCACTTTAAAGCTACAGTGCGTAACTTCTACATGTCCGTAAATGTCCGTTTCACCCAAGCCGCTACTAGAGGAGATGACACAATGCTGATTAAGCCTATCGGCTCCTCTAACATCTCGCAGTATTTTCCAATAAATATCATTTTTGATTTGCTTGTCAACCGGCGACATTCCCGCGCTGGCGAACAGGAGATGATGCGTTTTACCTCACAACAAGAAGGGAGGGGGAGGAAGAGCGGAGAGTCTCATAGCAAGAGGCAGGAGCGCAGTTAGAAAGAGAAAGCCACATGGCGGAGAACCCAAAGAAGCGGCCGAGACACGGTTCAGAAGTGGATCCTACCACAAAGAGAAAGCCTGGACATTCGGCTAAAGGACTATTAGCAAAGAAGGAAAGGTGTTCGCCACGTTGAGAGACAGTGTCGAGCAGTACACGGTGTGAAGCGAGTGTTACTCTGTGTACACGGTGTGTACACCTGGGCATAAGTCATATGGAAGTGCTGGCTTTATTGTTGTAATAACGCATAATTCCGCTAGGGGGCGACAAGTTACGCACTACAGCTTTAACATCAGGTTCAATATTACTTTTAATATAATGTGTAGTATTACCTCATTGCCATCATTGCCAACTCAAAATCTCCTTTTAGTTGATTTTAATCTGAGCACTCTTAGTACTTATTTTTCCAGAATTTATTTTACTTTTATTGTTATTCTATTAAAGGTACTGTTCAACTTTGCTAAGATCACACAAGTGCAATACAAATTCATTCTCTGCATTTAACCCAACCATCGTTTCAGAAGCAGTGGGCAGCCACTTTACAACGCCTGGAGACCAACTACAATTGTAAGCCAGCACCTTTGTGCTTTTACCTACTGACTGGACAACCTATTATTAAGTTTTTGATGGAGGGGGAAACTGGAGCACCTGCAGGAAACACCTGCAGACATGGCGAGAACAAGCAAACTCCACACAGAAAGACTGTGCCTATGAGGCTTATACTGCTTATTCTTATGGAGAGGTAATTTCTCTGCAATCGCTGACACAAGACAGACTTAAATTAATAAAGTTTTATCTTGTCTTGTCTTATCTTAAATGTGTCCCATGTTCAGAATATAGAGTAAAAGTTTGTTCATACAGAAAAGGAAAATGAGGGAATGATGGAATTTTTTTTTTCTCATAACATAAAAACTAAAAATGAGTTTACTTTTCCATGAACACCTTCTGTAACAGATAGATACGATCAAGTCAGAGACAGAAACCATGTCTAAACACTTAGATGGAGTCAGAGTCAGTGCTGGAAAAGAGACGTGTGTTCCATTACAACATGTCATCAGTTTGACAGAATGGACCTGTGACATGTGGTCGTCCCCGCTGAAGATTATTAATCACAAATACCGAACACAACTGAAATTTTGGCTGTAGATTGTTTTTTTTTTCTTTTCAGAATGAAATATGATTTTGAGAATAAATGGAGTTGGATGGAAGTTGGTTTGGCTTCGTCCATTGGCTGAAGCGGAGAGTGGATCTCACGCTGTTCTTCTACATTACAGTGTCAGGCTGGAGGGCTCCTGTCTGCAGCTAATCACGTCCATGAGAAATAGTCACATAACAGCCTGATAGAGGAGGCAGTGGAGCGTACACACACACACACACACACACAGAAGAAGAACACGCAAACACACACAGGTCTCTGGTATCACTGGTTGCCTGCAGACATTCTGAGTGTGATATCCTGGACACAAGGTATTGCCTACAGCTCTCTCTCTTGGTGCATGGGAGTAACAAGCAGCTGAATGTAGTTGACTGTGTGTGTGTGTGTGTGTGTGTGTGTGTGTGTGTGTTTGAAGGTAGTTTCATCCAGAAGAGATTGCCAATGTTTTTCCGTCTGGTGCTTGTGCCCACATTCATTACCTGTTCTGATGGAGCGGCTGCATGCACACTCACAAAACACACACACACACACACTTGGTCAGCTACATACAGCTGTTCACTGAAATAGGGTCAATGCTGCATTTGTTAACACACACACATAGTGAAAACACACATGAAAATGAACACAGAAATAAGCCAAACATGCCCCCCACACACACAAACACATAGAAACAACTAGCCAACACACACACACACGCACGCACAACAAATCCACACAGTCAGGCAGACATAAAATGACCTGCAGCAGTTTGTGGTTTCTCTCTGCCTCTCAAACCAATCTGCTTTCCTCTTACACTTAACGGCGACTCTCTCTCTCTCTCTCTGTCTGTCTCTCTGGTCAGTGTAGTGTGAAATGAGGAAACATGACAGCTGAGGCTGACAAGGCCGCCGTATCCTCACCTCACCACAACACACACCTGCAGAAGCACACAATCATGTACACTGTACACAGGTAATATTGCTCAGCTCAGCGACTCATACTCAACACTCAAGACACTGTACAGGTTATTCTACACACTGTAGATGTCCAGTTTTGGTAAAAAAAAAAAATAAAAAAAAATTTAATTAAAAAAAAAAACACCACAGGGAAAACATACAGAAACATTTTTTGTGATGCTCATGAATATAATGCAGATAGAAATAGTATAGAAATACTTATAGGTGCCTGTAAAATGTTTTTGATCTGTCGGCTTGATGTCCTACCTGAATTTGTTGATTTAGATTGATTGATTTTGATCATTTTTCCAAGTTTTTTGTGCATCTACATGTATCATGCATCAGTAGGCTAGTTATTTTTCTTTCTTCTGGGATCCAGAGTCTGGGGCTTTAATTTTGAAAATTGACCAGATTTTCTATGCCGTGTCTGTGTCTGACTTTCTGCCTACTCGCTCTGCCCTGTGCAGCTTGACGAGGCATCCACTGAAGAATAGAGTCGGCGCGTATTCTCTGCAGAACAGAGCGGAGCAGAGCAGAGAGCCGCTTCCTGGACGAGCTGCGGCTCCTCTGGTGGAATCACAGGCATGGTCTAGAATGGCTGCAATCAGCTCCGGTGGACGCAGCACAGTCGAGCCCAGTGGAATCAAACTGTTACAAGGCCAAGTATGCTTCATATTTGCTGGTCACTCTCACAAAGATTATAGTTTATTTTACTTCTCAAAGTTGCAATACATTAAAGGTTATAATTTGCAGCAATCCCTGTTATAGTCCATTATAATGTGACTGTAAGTTACTTTTAGTGGATGCTTTAAGTAAGAGATTAAATTCCTGAGATACAGGCAGATATGATACATCACAAGCTGGTTAAAGTCACTATAAATGCTCCCTGTTTGCTTGAAGTGAATTGAAAAAAATCTATGCAAGAGCAACACAAAAAAAACCTGTAAAATTAATCAATTAATTCCACGGGTCATAAAAGAAATTGAGTTCTTCAATTTGACACAACTTTTTGATGATGAACAAATGAATAAATGAATTTACATCTAATTAAAGCATTTCCCTGCAAAAAAAGTTGTAATTCACAGTCATTTTATAATGCATCATAATCACATTATAATGATATGACATCTCCATGCCAAACAATGTCTGTGACAGACAACTGTTTAGTATTATGTTACTTGACTTTACTGGGGTTTACTGGGGTTCTCTTGGACAGAAGGTTTTTAAAGGGAGTTTTTTTTTAATACTGGGACAATAAATTAAAAATTCATTCATAGCTTTTTGTATACTTGAATATTGCAATAATAATGTATTGTCACAAAATCCCAAGGCACATCTACTCTTGCCTCATAGCACATAGCACACAGTTTGCGAACCATTGCTATATACACAGTAGAATGCATTAAAAGTAAGTTTATAATGTGTTAGAATTGTTTTTAATTTGTTACAGAGTATTATAATATTATGATGCATTATAAGATTGTAAGATTTATTTTTGTGATGATTTATTCAGTAGATTACCTTATTTTTCTCTCGTTCATTATTTAGAATCAACATAATTTAATGAATGGTGACTAAATCCTGTATACAGTGTACATAATGTATTCTGCACCTGTAATTTAGAACTATATGATATTGCGCACCTTACGTGCATGTAATGTGAGTGATGATTAAGACTGACGGAGTGTAATGTTCGAAGTGAGATTCCACTTTTGTTGTCGGTGTTCAGTTGTCCTACGTTTTGATTCAGACATTAAAGTGGATGGAGTCACACAGACGAAACTGTCCCCGTGTTCTTGTTTCACCCACAGCCCTAAAGTAGTTTAAATCAGTAACAAGTACGTTTTTTGACTTTTTTTTTTTTACTATTTCTCAAACTACTGTGTCATCCTATCATATTTCTGTTCTATTATTTCTATTTCTATGTCAAATGGTTTTTGTTTCACAACCTGCAACTCGACTGTTTCCGTCTCACTGCTCTCATCAGTTTACCAGCAGCAGAAGGCAAGTCTTTTCAGCGAGAGAGCTCTAAAAAGCATTTGTACACCACCCGTCCAGCAAACAAAGTTGGAGCTGGGGAACACAATGGAACATTTAGCATTTACCCCGGACATTTAGCAGAGACTAAACCAGCACTGAATGGGGAGTGAAAATTACACTTCCATTTGTCAGGTGAACAGAAACACGACTCCAAATGATTGCTGATGCTGTTGTGTGTCTGCCGGGTGTGTAAATGGACAATTATTGGTTAACACATTATCCAGAGCAACTTTTAAGGGCAACAATACGGCAGTTTTGAAATAAAAAAACACTCTGCAGACCATACACAGGGGTAAACAAATCATTTCATCTATATCGTGATGTACAGCTGACAATGTAGAGTATTATTCTCTTTTGAACTGATGGCCAATCAAAGGTAAGACATTAAAGGGCTGTGATCGTTTTAGTAAACAGTGTTTTGTCGGTATCATTTGTCAGTCAGTTCTCTCCTGCGAGGTATTGATAAAGTTCTCAACATCTCCTCTCATTATAAGTTGAGTGAGCACCTGCAGAGAGCCTCATTAGCAGTGTTTAGACCCCCTCAGACTGCTCCCGGTGTATCTGGCATTTATCAGATAAACCCTCTCAGATGGAGGTGCATGTTGAGTGGTCATCACGCCAATCTGTTGACAATCTGTCATTTTCATTACTCACTTAGCTCCAGTGTTCCGCTGCAGGAGTGATGCTGTTTGTAAAACTTCCTTGCCCTGTAGCGTGCTCACAGAGGGGGGATTCTCCACTGAACGTCTGATAAAGCATGGCTGCAGGCTCGCTGTCACACAGCCTCATGACCTGCCACTCCTCTGACACTTTACTGCCTGAAATTACTCATCAAACTCATATATAGTGAGTCTGCCAATTACAAAGCCAATTACAGAAACTGTCTAACAAATGAACACAGTGAGATGGGGAATACCGCAGCAGAAAAGATGTCAGTGTTAGTAATGAAAAATATTTATATTTTTTTGTTGTTGTTCTTTATCATTCACATCAATGTGTGTGTATTTATAACCTTAACCTTAATCTATTGGTTTATTCTTCTTTTTCTTATTATTGTCATATTATCATCACTTAGTTTCTGACGTTGCTGTTGTTTTCTTGTTTATTTTTGTTGTATTTTTTATTTTCCTGCTCTTTACCTCTTCTTTTTTGTTCTCGATATGTATACTAAATAATCTTCCAAAAAAAAAAAAAGGTAAATAAATACATAAATAAAGGAATATTTATACAACAGTTAGTAACCAATTAATTTAATTGGACAAGAATCATTTCATGGGTGCTGATACAGAGTACAACAGCACTGGGACTTTACAGGTGTTTGAATAACCATTACATTAACAATATGTTTATGTCTGTATCAAGGAAAGAGGGAGTTTTTCTTCTAAACACATTATACATGTTAGAATAGTTGCTGAAAACGTGGACAGACTGAGAACTATGGAGTACTGAATTGTGGTCGACCGTTAAACTGTTGCTCATGACTTCTGGGTTCAGGTTTTTTTGGGTGGACCTGAAACATGGCTCGGTGACGTGCCGGAGCCATGGTTCCCCAACACCACATAAGCCCCACGAACAGTCACATGAACGACACCACCTCGCCCTCCCTTCACCCTCCCTAATGGTCAGTTATAAACATAGCCTGAGCGACTCTCTCAGTCCAAATCAGCCCAACAGCTCACTTCAGTTCCAACATCCAGACACAGAAGAAAAAAAAAATACCATCCTGTCACCGACCTCTGGCTCTGGTGGCTCAAACATGTCTGGACATGTCCAATAAAGCTGCTAGACAAAGCATCCATGTTTCAGGTTCAATTTCATTAAAAAAAATAAAAAAAAAATCTAAATTTGATCATTTATACTCATGTTACCAGTTGGTATTTTGAAGGCATTCTTCAAGGGTGGACAAGGGTTTTTGTGGCACAGAGCAGGTTTAGAAATAAAAATAATAATAAAGCAAACCAGAACACTTAATAAAATACAAATTTTCAAACATATAAATCCTTAAAAAAAACAAAATTCACAAAAAAAAAACAAAAAAAACAATGGAAAAAAGGTGTTGGTATTAATCATTCTTTTGTAGGATTTGTCCCATTTCTCAGCAATCAGAATGGAATAATCTGATATATATCTTGTATTATAATAATAATAGTGGTACACAACTCGGTTAGAACTTGAGATCTGTGCCTAAAACCCAACATGACCCAATAGGCCCTGATGGGTTTGGGTCGGGTTGTGCCATATTTCTCACATATTTCATGGGATCATGTCGGGTTTGAGCTTTACTATTATTATTATTAGTATTAGTATTAGTAGTATAAGTAGTAGTATTAGTGGTAGTAGTAGTAGTAGCAATAGATTCCAATTTTGCCATTGCCAATTAAACATGTATAGTCCCTGTAACCGCCAACTCCTACTGTTTGGTACATAGAGGGAAGCTTGTTAAGAAACATGTTGGGCTGTAACTGGGTTCAGATGAGGGATGGGTTTGGTTCGGGGTAAGACAGAAGGTAGGTACATTATTAACCACATTATTGCTGATGTTACCAAATACCCTCATGAACTTTGCATGCAAGTATATTTGCCTCTATATTTTAAATCCAAACATAAATGACTTTTGGAAAATAAAGCAGTTTGAATTTGACAAACAGAGGGATGGAATGATCCAGCGACCCAATCAGAGGGGACAGACAGAAGAGAGATTTGTCCAGTTCAGTGATTGAAGTGTCCTTTGTGATGAGTCTCTGCTGATTGGACCTGGAGACCTTCATGTTGCATATATCTACGGAAACAAGCAGTTGTGTAGAGGTGTGTGTGTGTGTGTGGATAGGCAGTCATCATACAGGGCTGCTATGCAAGTGTGTACACATGCATGACTGATGCACAAATACACATAATTGTGTGCAGCGTGCGCATGACAGTGTGAGTGTGTATACAGTATGTGGGTGTAAATAAATATGCAGGCAGCCTGCGAAGAACAAATGAATATAAATCAGTGGGAAAGCCCTTAAAAATCCAATCATAAAAACATAAGTGTGTGTGTGTGTGTGAGACAGAGAAAGACTGCATTGAGGCCTATCCCCACCTTGCCTGTCTTGTTAGTAAAACAGATTGGTGGCAGTGATTCAAAGTGAAGCAGCCCCTAATGTTTCTGTTAGTTTTTCTTTTCTTCTCTCACATTTGCATTACTTATCTCTTCTTCCTTCCTTCGCTCTCTCCAGCACCTGCTAGTACGCACACACACACAGGCGCACACACACTTTTAAGACCGTGTCTCATGCATAAAGCAGGCAAATGTGTAGCACCCACTCGATACTGCCAGCAATTACCAATTCATCAGTCCCCTTTCCACAATGCTGGAACTACACACACACACACACACACACACACACACTGGCTCATGTTGCTGAAGGGAGGGGATGTGAGGTCACAGGCTGAAGTGGACAGACCTGTCCAGAGATTATTCAAGTAACAAATATCAGCAGTCAGGTTGCAGACACACATTTTTATGATACAAGCTGACAATGTTTTCAGTGAGTTACACTCAACTGGTCCTCAAAATGACTGAATGAGGACACATGCATATGCATACACACACTCATACACTGAGCCTTCTCTGATGACAAACAACTTAACTGGGAGACAAAAACACCCAGAACAATCAATATGAGTTTCTGACATGTTAGTACCTCCTTCAACGTTTGGTCTTCTTTGAGACAAGTGTGTGGATGAGAAATGTCAATTTTAATAAAAGAACAGTTCACCACAAAAACAAAAATATTTATTTTCCCCTCTGGCCTGTAGTGCTATTTATCCAACTGGAACATTTTGGTCTGAGTTGCAGAGTTTAAGATAAAGAGATATTGGGCTTTTCTTGCACTGTAAAAATGAAAAAGTTTTCCAAGTACTGATCGTTAGTTGAGATAATTTCCTTTTCTTTTTTAGATAAACTTAAAGCTTTCGAAAGTGTCTTTCAAAACTTTGAGTTGGACTCAAAACAAAATCTATTGCAGTATGTTGTCTTGAAATTTTAATTAGTCTCAAGTTTGTTTGTTTTTTGTTTGTTTGTTTTTTACAGTGTGAATGTAATGGAACAAAATAGCACTGGTCCTGAGGTTCTCAAAGCGCCAAAAAATTTCATTTGAAAATCTCAAGCAATGTGTCCTTACAGAAATCATGACCCTATTACTGAAGATAATCCACAGACTTTGTTGTGAGCAGTTTCGTGTAGGAACTACTTTCTTTCTGCAGTAGAATCTTCTGGAACTACTTTCTTTCTAATATTTTTTTTGGCACTTTGAGCACCATAAGCCAAATGCTTTTTAGTCCCATTATATTGGAAAGCAGGCAGACATCTCTACAGCCAAGCCAATATCTCAAAACTCCGCAAATCAAACCAAGAAGTCAGGATGGTGAGGAGAAAAATCTGTATTTTTGATTCTGTGGTGAACTGTCCCATTAGGGAATTATAACTTAAACAGTGTTGTATTTTTAGAACTGTATAGTAATTGTGTCCATGTGCACAAATCTAATGTGACTTTTTAAAAATTGCTGTGAGACAGCATTGCAATGCTTCAACATTTGGTCATCTTTCAGACAAGAGTGTGGGGACAAGTGTTCTTGGCAACAGTTTGGAGAAGGCTCCTTCCTGTTTTGACATGACAGTGCCCCCCTGCACAATGAAAATATATCTAAAGAACATTTAAAAAAAAAAACAATAAACCTATCAACTGCTAAAAAGAAAAATAATTCAACCTGTAAAACACTGAAAAAAAAGAAAAATTCAGTAATTTGGGGAAAGATGACAACACTGCCTGTTCGATCGCACACTTAGTGCTACTGTTTATCCAAACCATATTTCCCATAAACCCACTGCTCCCCGTTTGTAAAATTATCACGTAATTATTTCTGTTAATAACTTACAGCACTGATGAACATAATAAAGAAAACTTGCAATTGGGCTTTGCAGGACAACTGTGGAGAGAGAGAAGCAATGGTGAGGGGATGATGGGAGACAAAAGGAGGAAAAACACTGTACAAGTGCGAGCAGGAGTTGTGCGTTATGCATAATGCATCAGGCATCTGTTTTATTGAACATCATGATGTGTTTCTTTATGGTTTTTAATATGTTGTCAGCTCCTCAAGGCTTCTCCATGCAATTACTTAGTGGCAGCATCATGCTCAAATTGCCACTACTTTACATCCCAGTGCACACACACACACACACACACACACACACACACACACACACACACACACACTCACACACACACGCACAGGTTGTGCATGAATATGCCAATTTGTTCGTGCACACAGTGACACATTCATCTGAAGGCTCACACACTTGTATACATGGACTTGAGGTTTGCAAGTTTATGCATGAGTGTGCACACACACACACAAGAATACACACAGCAGGTCAAATACAATACACACACAAGAGACCCAACATGCAGCCTTATAAGCACACACACGGACTCAGATTCAGGTTCAGTAGGATACACATTCACACATATTGTACACACACACATTTATGCGCATTCACTTAAACACACACACACACAATATTGTAGGCGACACTAATGATATAGAGAAGTATTTCTAAGCCATGCAATATGCATGCCTGGAGAGTAGTATCACTGAATAAAATTGCCTAACAACAGGAGGGAGGAACTGTCTTATTGTGGTTGGGAGTTTCCCCGGGGACCATAATGTTTGGAGCACAGCCCTTATCACTGCTGGCTGTGAATATGTATGGCCTCTCTTTCTTTGTTCTACTTTCTTTGGTAATAAAAAAGAAATTTAGATGATTCTTGTTGTTTTTCTTTAGTTTTCTGTTTTGAGGGTCGGTAAGTTTTAAAACTACCCAAAAAAAGTTTAGGTAGATTGTCCCCTTGACTAATTTAAGAGTACAAATGTCATGGTGAGAGCGTTGCTAAATCTAGTCAAAGTCTACGACAGATAATATGTGATGATGAGTTCATGCTAACTCTTGATGATGGGATACTTAGTGATGATTCGCCTTTTATGACCCAAGTAGTCTCACATCATTTGTCCTTGTTTCCTAAACGACCACATCAAGGCTTTGAGGAACAAGATTCTGTGCTGTTGAAAATTTCATGTTCAGTGTATTTTAAGGCTTTTCAGTTTAGTGCTGCAAAATACTAGAGGACAGAATTTATACAAATAACCACTGCACCTGAGTTAACATCGCAGAATCTGAAAATTGTAAATAGGTCTAATTAGTATGAATGGGATTTAACATTTGAACAACATTAATATATAAAATTAGGATGAGAGAGTGAGTCAGAAACAGTGAGAGTGTCACAATGTAAACATTTGCTGAAATACTCGTTACTTCTGTCAGTAAACGAGAGAAGGTCATTTTTGAAGGAATTGCAGTGTGAATGTTGTATGTTGAAAAGCTGATGCCAAACTGCATTGCCGATTTTAAAGGCTGAATGATACCAAGAATTTATGAAAGATGTGGAACATTTTAAAGTACGTGTAAAAGCTGATGCTGAACTTAACTGATGGCTTTAATTTGTATGAAGAAGCAGCATGTATGAATATTTTGAAAATTGTGAAAGGGTCTAATTAGTATGAATTGAAAATTGGGATGAGAGAGTGAGAGAAACAGTGAGAATCCTTAATAGTTGAGGTAATGCAATATTCTTTACTTCTGTCAGTAAACGAGAGAAGGCAATTTCCAAAGAAACTGCGGTGTGAATGCCAGATGTTGAAAAGCTGATGTGAAAACACACTGCCGGCTTTAAAAGTTGAATACCATTAATGAATGAAAGATGTGGAATTTTTAAGAGAGGCAATGTAAACACTTTAGTGAAAGGAGTAAGGAATATTTAGAAATTATAGTTACTTTCCAGTACCTCTCCGTTTAGCGTGACAACAAAATACAAAAGAGCAGCAGCCACAAGTCAGCAGGAGACGTTCAACAATTCACTGCGCAAACATTAGTTCAACTTGTTAAATCTGAGAATTTAAGCGGTAAATCTACTGTTATCAAGGTAAACTGCACACATGCCATTCACGAACGAGAAACTTGACAGGCCTAGCAACAGTAACTAAGGGAGGTGGGGCTTGACGAATGGTCAATTATGCCCATACCAAAAAAAATTGTGATTGTTTTTAATCAACAGAGGTAATTTTGCAAAGGGTGCTTTGGCACACAACCTAACCAGATGGCGTGGTCACGGGAGGTTTGTTAAATATTGTGCTCTCTTCAGCACAGTTTCCTTTTTGTTCCCACAGGCAGTGAAGGTCATGATCCAGACTGAAATTGCTCGGCAAAAGTCAAACTTTTCTGACGATGTCTCTCCACCTGAGTCATCCCTCCTCATTGCCTCGCTGGAACATGTTGATCCTTGCTGCCGACTTATCTCGCTCTTTCAAAAGTTTCCTCACACAATCCCACAATACAGCTGTTGACAGCATCTACGGCATCTTACTCTGCTATAAAACAAGCATCAGCAAAAGAAGACGAGACTGTCTTCTACCCCAGGGCACCTTGGAAAATTTATTTGCCCAAGCTAGAATGTGACTGATATGTCAGTTTACCAATATATGCAAATGGTCATAGTGAAGCAAAGACTGAATATCAGCATACAATATGCCTCAAATCTGCCTTGAAAACCAGTATCTGTAGTATGGGATCAAAAATAAAAAAGCAGGATGTTTTACTATTTGAATGTTTTCGTGTATAACACTCCATTGCTAATGCAACTTTTGTTGTACTTTAATTCTGTGCGTCTAATTTCATCATGACAGCCAAAAACTACGGCAAATCATATCTTATAACATGTTATAATTTTAGGATTTTATCAAATAAATGACTTGCCTACAAACAAGGCCAGATTGTAGAGTGAGTTAAGGTGTGTAATAAACAGCACACACTTCAACAACAGCTGAGGACAGACAGAGAGCTGCAAATCCCTTCACTCGAGGAAAACTTTTAACAGAAAAGTTCAACTTGTCTGGCGCCTTTTTAAAAACGGTGCATACAAACTAGTATTTCCCCACAGGACGACAACAAAGACAATAAACTGACACTGTTGACATTTTGTGTTGCTTGCAAACTTGCTGTGAGTATCACTGCTGTTCTGATGGAGGGAGAGGAATGAGAACAGGGAGAGAAATGAGGACAAAAAAGGAAGGAAGGATAGAGGCAGTGGCAGATGGAGAGGTAGAAGCTGGGAGAAAGAGATATTTTCAGAAGTGAATTATCTCGTGGTGTCTCAGTGCAGCAGCACAGAGGTATGGTTTCTCTGTTCAGGTTGCTGCTGGAGCTGACATATGGTTCTGCCAGCTGTCTCACTGTAAACGTCAGTACGAGCCAGGGTGGACGTCAAGTGTCTCTGCTTACGATTGGCTTTATTATACATAGTGGTACTGTGGATATTTTTTTTATTTTTGTGGCAGTAAAATGACAGTTAAACACTCCAACATCAGCACTGCAAAACATACCGACCTTAATGAGTCAAAGTATGAAGAAATGATCACTTCTGTTTGTCAGCTGATTAATTAGTTCACACTTTCTACTTGAAGAGGGAAGTAGCAGGAACAAAAATAGTTTTTGGCCGTGTTCAGACACATTTGGAGGTGGTCTGAAAGGTGATTCCAATCAGATTTCAAGAGTGCAGACGCTCAAATTGGATTTCAAATTGTCTTCTGCATTACTCACAGCAGGACACACAATGATGACCTCAGATCCAGTGTGATAGAAGTGCACCAGAGATGCTGAAGCTTTTGAAGAACAGTACTCTTAACACTGATGTAAACAATTCAAGTTTTATCGAGAAATAGTGTGCCTTTTAGACCTTAAAGGGACAGTTCACCTCAAAATAAAAAAATGCACATTTTCCCACTGGCATGCAATGCTATTTTTCCATCTAGATTTTTTATTTTTATTTTTTTGGTTTGAGTTGCAGAGCTTCAGAGATATCAGCCATAGAGATGTCTGCCAATATAATGGGACTAAATGGCACTTGGCTTGAAAAAGAAAGTAGGCCCGGTACATTCTCCTGCAGAAAGAAAGTAGTTCCTGCATGAAACTGCTCCCAACAAGGTCTGTGGATTATTTTGAGCAACCGGGGCATGATTTCTGGGAAGAGACATTTCTGTTGAGCTGTACTTTTTTGGCGCTTTGAGGAACTAGTGCCATCTAGTTCCATTGTTTTGGAGAGAAGGCAGAACTCTCTACAGCTGATATCTCCAAAACTCTGCAACTCACACCAAAATAGTATAGGTGGGTACACAGCGCTACAGGCCAGCGGAAAAATATGTAGGCCTACTTCTAATTTGGGGGTGAACTGTCCCTTTAAGAATATATTCGAGGAGTTTTAATTAGAAAAAACAAAATGGAAACATAATTTTTGTTTGTTTGTTTACACAGAATCCCACAAGGCACCTTTAATTGACCCATGAAAAATGAAATTAGCTACTTACCTGGCAGAGTTTTCATTAGCTTTTGTTTAAATTAAATACTCTATCCTTTTTTTTTCTCTTTAGTTTGTTTGTATGTACACTGGAGTTCAGTCTCCTCCAGTCATTTTACTACATTATTATGCACAGTCAGGCCCGCAGATCAAGTTGAGATGTTGGACAGCAGTTCATTTGAACTGAAGATAAATCAGAGGACCTCTGTAAACAGATTTTCTGCCAGTGAATGTCACTGTCGTTCTAGCTGTCACCCTAATTAGCAATGCTAATCCTTACATTAATTAAAGCTAATTAAATAATCTACATGTCTCCACCCCTCTCTGTCCTCTATGCATCCCCTTTTCATTTCTTCTTTTCTCAGCAAATCTATAGTTTACTCCTTCACCCAGAGGATAATTACAGGGTTTAAAACAGCACTCTGTGCTATTAATAATTAATGGAGGTTAATTTCCTCAGTTCACCGGAAAGAGAAGCAGCAAGACTCTTACTTGCACGTTCAAAACAGAAGAGAAAATACCAACACTGAGCGGGGATGTCACCCTCTCCATCACGCAGTACTAAGCTTTTTTTTTTTTGGTGATAAGTGGTGCTTTTTTTGCTTGCACATCTGACCAGCTAATGCTAATTAAAAGTTTTCAAGTGTTCCCATGTCTTAAAAGAACACAAGCAAAATAAAAATGAAATAAAATCACATCTAAAGGAACAGAACTTCTCTCACCGCCTTCACCTCATATCGAAAAGGTGGATACACACAAAATGTCTCCATGAAAATACACACTGTATAGACACTTGGGAACATTATCTTGCATTAATGCTGACATAAAGGAGGAGGAGATGGAAGCAAACAAGGCAAAAAAAATCTTTGTGTGTTGATGCCCTTAAGAATTAAGTCCACGTATCATTTTAAATATATCATTTTAAAGATCTGTACAATTATAGTAAACAGTAGTTAAAGCTGGGGTAA
>JAJHUR010136769.1:0-33236 GCA_027495735.1 Lutjanus campechanus
GTGCGCTCACCACAACCTCTGGTAATATCGCCAAGGGAAAAAAACTATCGTTGTTCATCCCTTCAATCGCCAATATACGATCGGATAGCCAATCGGCACAACCCTAACTGCCATGCTACTTTAAGGTAGCCTTGCATATATTGCAGCTAATGGTCTTTTGGTAAAGTATTTCCAGACCTTGGATACGAGTCGTGAGAGCCGCCTCAACCATGTTACTTTCAGTCTTCTTTCTCTATTTTTTTTCGTCTCCTGTCTGCTGCTTGGCGCGCCTTGCATGTTGATGTCACACACACACACACACACACACACACACACCGGGCTTTTGAAAAAAAGAAAATAAAAAAAGACGAATACTCGACTATCACACCCAGCGTCGAATAGTGGTTTTGGTAGTCGAATATTCGAATATTCGATTATTCGGTGAAACCCCTAGAGAACACTGGAGTTTCTGGTCTGCCTGCCTCAGTCTTTTAGTTTGTTTGAGCTATTGTGTGACTTTTGTGAATCTAAATTGTGCTTTTAAAACACAGAAGTCACACAATAACACAAACAAACTAACTGATCGAGGCAGTGGTACACTACCAGCTTCCGTGTTCTGTGAGATAAAATGACTGATTTCACCTATGAAGTTTGGTTGGTTCAGAGGGAGCAATATTTGGATTCTATTACAGCAGTTTGCCCTCGGAAAAGGCTTTCTGACAGAGACGTAAAATGGTGAAAAGATTCAAAACATAGCATTAACTTAAACTGATGTTGGTTTTGTTGCTGACCTTGTCCACAGCAGTACATCACTTAGCTTCTGTGCTGGTACTCCTCTCTGCTTCTCCAAACAGTAGTTAATGCACTGACTATCAAGAAGTCCCTCATAAAACCCCACTTCCAATAATCCAAACTATCCCTTTGAGTTGAAAGCTGCAGAGTGTTTAGCACAAAATTTAACAAAAATAATCATTAGTTTCAAGCCTAATGACATGTAACCCTGGTGTTTCCAGAAAAATGTTACCATAAATTGTTAAAGCATGACAATTAATTACGTGGTCTTGTGCATTAGTTTACACAGATTTCCTTGTAATTAAGTATGTCTTCTGGTGTTGTGATTTTTACCAGAAGTAATATTTTTTACTAGATTTGAACAGCTCTTGGGTATAGGCCATGCATTTGCAGCAGTTATCCTCCTAAAGGGTCTGATGAGGTTATCCCATAAATCTTCAAAGCCACCACATCGGAGGAATATCTGCGATTTCTTTATACGTCATACAGAATTCATCACTCTGGCTGCTTGCTGTGCATGTGAGCCAAACATTTCTTAATTTATGCTTAATTGTATGCATTAGCGGTGCAATGCTTTGTTACATGCAGCTCGCTTTTGAAGTTAAATCAGACAAATTAGAGGTTCAAATACGGAATCATTTTCTGCATCAATTTGAAATGGTGATTACTGTCTAATGAATATGCTGAACACATGTCTACATCTTGGTGTAGATATATGTCATTTTGGAATGTGTTCCTCATTTTTAAGATTTAAGCATTCCCCATCTGTGTTTGTAAAAAGAACAAGATGGGAAGCAGTAGCACTTCTACTGTTTCTCTTCTGTTTATTCCGTGTGAGCAGCACTGCAGTAAGACTTTTATTCTTTGGTTCTTTGAGGAAAATGCTCAGAGCTCACTGTACTTTCAAACATATTGTGAAAGAAGGATCCTGTATGGTTTAATGCAAGTTTTTAACACTGTGTTGAGATGCCCACCCGAGCCTTTACATGATGTGTGCCTGTGAAAAAGGTGCATGTAGCCAGAACAGAGCCTCCTTTGTTTGCATGTCTCGGGGTCTTCCACAGCATACGCACTGAGGTAGCAGTTTGACACAGCCAGGAGATTGCATTACACATAACATCTCTGAGCTTTTAAAAAGAGAAAACCGCTAATCAGAAACAGCTTTAAAGGGGCCGTTTACTGTATGCTTGGACACAATCTGTCCATTCAAACAAGATGTTTTCAAGGCTTTGAATGCTGTATGGTTTCTGTAGCAGATATGCATACGAGCTGCACATATGGAGCTCCCAGACGTTTTGATGATATTGATGTTTTCCAGTTGGTTCTGGATCTGTTGAGGTTTCAGCCTATATGTGCAGGAGTGTGGGCGTGTTATTTTGTTGATCAGCATTGTTTATATCAGCCCACACACACACGCACGCACACACACACACACACACACACACACACACACACACTACCAAACTACTGAGGGGATAGTTTGTTGAATTAAATATTATTAAATATCTCAATTACACTCTAAGAAATAGAGGTGCTAACTGGAACCATAAAGGGCTTGTCCTCATAAGAGAACCCTTTTTGGTCCCTGGTAGAACCTTTTATAAAGGTTCCACTAAGAACCCTTTTAGAGAGTTTTACCTGGAACCCAGCATGAAGCGTTATAGCTCAAACCTACAGGTTTCACCCAGAACGTAGAACCCTTTATGTTGTAATGGTTCTACCCAGAACCCTGTTTGAGGGTTTTATCCAGAGCCTTCCACCCAGGAGGTTCTACTGAAAACCCTTTTTATATTACAAGGGTTATATCTAGAACTCATCTAGAACCCACGCAGGGGGTTCTACCGTGAAGCCCTTTACATTCCAAGGGTTTTGTCTAGAACGAATCCTGTGGGTTCAACTGAGAACCTTTTTATATTCCAAGCATTTTATCTAGAACCCAACCAGGTGGTTCTTCAGAAACCCCTATATGTTTCATGTAGAACACACTCTTGGGGTTCTGCTGAGAGTTTTATCTAGAACATACCCAAGTACACAGAACTATGGTACAAAGAACCATGGACAAAAGAGATCTTCAAGGATCTCAACACTCCTTGACAATTCCTTTTTGTCAGAGATGGGTTCTCCACAAACAAATGGTTCTGAGCTGAACCTCAGATTTTCAGGAAGAACCCTTTTGGAACTGTTACTCTTTGAGAGTCTGTCCTGATTGACTGAGGATGTTCTTGTGAGCCACACAGTTTTTAATCACTCATAAAGCCTCATTCCAGAGGCCTGAAACACTGCCCACATCTCGGATTTTGTCAGCGATTCAGATACATGTAGGTCTGGTGTGTGCTCATTGACTGCTGATTAAATCAGAATATTTCTTCCAAAAATGGGGGTGGGGGAGGGCTCTAGCAACTGCAGCATCTTTGTCAACTGAAAATGACATAGACAGGCTCACTTGAGCATGATTTCAGACTGAATAATACAGAGAAAATGGCAATTCAGTGTGATTATCAGGCTATCATCCACATGCATGCCAAATTTGCTGACTGCAGTGTATATTTTTTTGCAGCACTACAATAGCTGCATGAGAATGATCACAGCCAAACCAAAATGGTTGCCTCCAACCACACCCACACATATTCTAATTTTGTATAAAGGACAATTAGTGTTCTTCATTTGGATTCCTATCAGGCCTGATCTGTGTGAGTGATTGTGCAGACGTGTACCTCCATGTGTATTTTTGTGTGTTTTGGCTGGCTTCTCCTCACCCTATAATCAGCATCATGTGGATGCATGTTCATGCGTATATATGTATATGTGCATGCTATAGATTAGGGAAAATTAGAGACTAAAAAAATAGTTGGTTAGGGAGGAAGCTTGAAAGAGAAAACAAGCCGGTGGCAGGAAGAGGGAGAGTCATTCTGTGTGTCTCTTCCTCTCTTGTGTCGTACTTGTTGCATTGTGTTCCTCTGCAGCAGAGGAAGCTCAGGGGCCACTGGTCTTTGGAGAAGCAGCAAGTTTCAGCCTGTTTGTGCCTCTGTGTTTTCTGTTTCCAGGTGTCTTGCTGAGCTATGTGTCTCTATCGATTTGGCCGGCTGCAAGAGAACAGTGGCTGATGGTGGAGATTAGAATAGAAACCTCACTTGTTGGATACAGGCTCCCTCTGTCTCTTTCTCCTCGTCTTTCTGTGTCTGTCTGTTTATTTTGGTGTATTTCTTAACTCTGACACTCCCTCACACTCTCTCATTCTCTGTCTTTCTCCTTCTTGCTCTAGTTGTTCACCCACGTTCACCCACCCAGCTCCTTTCTCCTGAAAATGTATTATTCTCACATACCTCAGCTAAACTTCATACACACATACATCCCTTCACACTCTCAGTTCACTTCAGCTCAGTTCAATGAAGCTTTACCATAGACCATATATTTAATTAGAGCTTTACTGGCATTATGTTTTCATCAAAAAGATGTTGGCAAAGCATGTGCGCATATATACAAAGTGATTATACACGGCTCATCAATTTGGTCATTAGTTGTTCTAATGCAACTTACACCTAGTAAATTGTGTTGTTTTTATTTTTCAGTAATGCTCATTTTTGTTCTAGTTAAATGGTTTTAAGTCTGAGCCTTAATATACAATGTTGTCTATTCATTGCAGCTGTTGTTGTACTGCTAGTAGCCACATTCACACCAGGATTAGTGCTGATCAATGAATGAATTTGTTTTTGAAACCTAAAAACATGTGGTTCAAGTGTATATGTTCATTTAGATCAGACTTATCTGACATGTGTGTATAAAAATACAAGTAGCCAGATAATTTAGCTTTATGTATATATACATACATACATTTGACTTAAACTCGTGTTTATAAGATCTGAAATGACTCTGAATGCAATAATATGACAATTTAGGTTGATCTTACTTACAAACTTATCTAAATACACTGATTCAATTACAAAAGATGTCTAATATGAAAGTAATTAATTGGGAAATTTAAGCTTGTAGATAAAGTGAGAAATACTGGAAGGAATAGTGTGAGATTTGGGGATTCATGCCTGTTAGCTTCCTTCCCAAGACTTAGATGAAAATATTAATGCTACTGTCTGTATGTTAAATATGACTCTGGAACCAACAGTTTGGTAGCTTAGCTTAGCATACAGACTGGAAACGGAGGGGAACAGCTAGCCTGGCTCTGGCCTAAGGTTAAAAAAACAACATCTATTCTTATATCTTGTTTGTTAAAGCTAAGCTAATCAGTGTTCATAATTTTTTTCTTACGATTATATTGCAAAGTTTTAGATTTTTTTGTATAAATTAAATTGATAGATAAAAAGAAAGAACACCAAAGAGATTGATACCACTCTTGTTTCTGACAGCTGGAGACAGCAGCCGGTTAGCTTAGCTTAGCATAAAGACTGTAAACAGGGCTGGACACAGCCTAGCTCCATCCTTAAGGTTAAAAAATCTTTTTACCAAGAGCTCACTAATTAACACGTTATATTAATGAAGATTAACCAGTTGCTGGCTGTAGCTTCATATTTAGCATACATAAATGAAATTGGTATTGCTCTTTGAATATGGATTTTTCCAAAGATCTAGCTGTTTAAAACGAGAAAAAGAAAGGATAATTATGTTACAAGCAGTAGAAATGATAATGTTTTGTTAATTATGCATTAATAGAGATCCAGATGTTGTTTGGCCTGATGTGACACCTTACTCCTTCTTTCCCTCTCTCTCCCTCCCTCCCTCCCTCTCTGAGGCAGAGACACCTCAGTACACCCTGGCACCGCACACCCAATGTGGGCGATGCTGATGTGAAAAGGCACCGTTACTTAACAGTGACTCACAGTGCACCATTATACCCCCACCACCACCACAACTGCAACATTCTCCTCACTTCACAACACTCCCCCTCCCCACCAGACACCCCCCACCCCCTCCACCCTCCCTCCCCCTTCACTTCAGTGATGGTGTTTCTCTTTCTGTTCTCTCCTTGCATCCTTTCCCTGCAAGAAAAAGTTAGGGGGACATTTGAGACAAAGGATGAAAAAATTGAAAATTGAGGGTCTGACGCCAACACACATCTCACTCCCTCTTTGAGGCCGCACGGAGCCGCTGGCAAGGTCGTGAGAATGAAGTAGAGATACATATTGTACGGTATTTAAATTTCAAGAGAGCGTACGATTTCAGAATTCAGACTGAAAACAGTTTTTTAGCTCTAAACCAGCACTGGGGCATCAATATCTGAAAACAATGCTGGAGGAACATCAGAGGAGCATCAGCACAACATCCACACCCATGCTGGGGGGGGATTGTAAGTTACAGTTGTAACCAGGGATCGGTAGTTCTTTATGTAGGTCAGTCCATGTCAGCCAATAAGTCCAATTACCATCAGCCTCTGAAAGAGAACAAACTATGACCTCTGCTCTGCTTTCATGGGTCTGAAATGGATGGAGTGGATGGAGTCTGTGGCAGAGTGCGGATTTTATTTATTGAGAATAGGGAGATATTAGTGAGTCTAGAGTAAACAGCAGGTTGAAAAAAAAATATTAGAGGGAAATGTCAAAGACAGGAATCCATGGTGATTCGAGAAGACGACGTTTCCCTTGTTCGAAGAATATCAAAAGACTCATCTTTTCATGACGTCTGTTGATATCGGAGGCTTTAAAGAACATCAGAACGACCCACTGTCCCACTCTTTTTTGGCGTACTCCCTCGGTCCCTCCTCAAAATACATAGCCTGCAGAAAAAGCAGAAAAGCAGCACTCACTACCCCCCCCAAAAAACAGCAACTTATCAGCAGCCAGAGTGCACTCAATGATTCATACACTCTTTTAAGAGAACTTGAAACCTTGGCTCTATTTCGGTCCCGGCCTCTCTCTCTGTATATGCTGCACGACGGAGCAGAGGGATTTAGTGGGACTAAGTAGTTTGATATTTCTATTGGTTTTCTGCGTGTATTTTCACCCTCTCTTTTCCCTCTCTCTCAGTGATCTTTCTCATCATATGGAGACCAAGGTCATGGCTGATTGAAATATAATAGAAGTGTAGACATCTGGCCTAATACTGTGGGAAGTTAAATCTATTTTAATGGCCCCTGCCGCAGTGGATTCTCTCTGATGCACTCTTGCGCTTCACTGACAGTAAATCACAATGTTCTCTTATTACCCTGACTGGAATGAGGGCATAGAGAAAGAACAATGAGGGATCCACATCATTTGTTTTCACCCCTCCCTTGCTTTTTCCTCTCCCCTCCACTCCTCCTCTCCTCCCCTCTCCACTCCGTTTGCGACTCATAAAGCAAGGGGCTTAAAGAGAGTGACATCATGAAAATAAAAATAAAGGGGATTATGGGCGAGCTATTGTGCCATATGTGATTACTGGGGCTTCCATGTTCCCTTGGGGGGGATGAGTGACTACGAGACAACATATTTTATTTATTTATACGATTCTCTCTAATGAATAAGAATAGGAAATGTGGCTGAGACCACAGTATTGCCCCCGTCACAAAAAAAAGCAAAAGAAAACACAGCCCTTGGTCCAAACATTGGAGTAGAATTATGTAAGTCCCTAGTGTTCAAAAGTGAGTACTGCAGTCCAAATAGCAAATTGGAACCATAAATGGTATATTAAATTGGATGAATCCCATTTTTAATATACGATTCATGGTTGAAGCAAATTATTTTCCCCCGCCTCCTCCTCTCCAGACTCAAAGCTCAGGCAGGTTGCCTGCAGGCTGCAGGGAAAAGCACAGCAGAAGACGAGCACAACGTTATATTTTGACACTGATAAGTGACAATGAGTCCTACATTGTAAATTAATCAGCTGTTTCTAACTGTCAGTTGTCTGTCGATGTAAAACTAAGCCTTTTATCCTGAAAACAAAAGCCCACTACTCTGACAATACACACTCTGGGGTTGGAGTTCAGTGACTACCTGCCTTTCTGCAATCCAGATTCCATTAACATTTTGCTTAACATTATACACGTACTCCTCCTGACAGATTATTAATGATTTCTTTCGAGTCATAAACAGATATTTACTCATTCAATGAACATTCGGCATTAGTTTTAGCTCTAATAAATGTGATGGGTAAACAAAAGTGGTTATTCCTGCCCGGAATAGAACTGGAAAGAATTTTCTATTTCTCTCTGTTCCAGTCCAAAGATCAGACATATTTTTTTCACCTTCATCTTTCATCTATAACTCTGTGGTTTGTTTGTTTTTTGTTAAAGGAACTGACATAAACGTGTGACCCCTTTTCACACCTTTTAAAAATACTTCCTTTTGCAGCTATGTTCTTTAGAGTTCAGGTACAATCCAGCACAGGTCTGGCCACATCTGCAATGGAGAGTCGGGTCCTTTTTACCCACCTAAATGAGATCCATTTTGATGTGACATTTGAGAGAATTACCAGTGCATGGGGGAGCAGGGAAGAGGTTAGCTCCCTCCTTCGCCATTGGTTGAAGCATACCACAGCCCACCTTTAGTGACGGACCGTACGAATGACCCTGAGCTACTATCGGTCATGGTGAAAACCCCCTTACCCAGCCCCTCCTTGCACACTTCACTTATCCCAGTTCTGTCTTGCTGTCAGTCAGCCCAGTGGGTCTGCTATTCCATTCTCCTTCTATTGTACCACTCTGTCTGCTCCTCTTGATACATCACCCAAATGGAGTTCCTTGTCGTCTCAGAGTCAGGTCAGATAGCCTTTGTGGACCCTGCAGACCATCGCTGTAATGGTCACCTGGTGTGGTACACACCTCAGCAGCGTTCAACACCGGCTGATGATGAGTTTGATTTCTGCCCTTTCTCTTCGCTCTGCAAGGTTGATCTTTGAAGGTGAATTTTGAAATTCCCCCATAAGATGTTTTAAAGATTTACTGTTGCCATCCGTCTATCTGGAATACACAGAGTGGACGTGAAGACCTTTATGTATGCATGGCCAGCTGTTGTTTGTCGCCCAAACCATGCTGCTCTGTCATTTTTTTTCACAAAGTAGCATATGGCTGGATGACTTTCCATAGGACACTGTACACTCATTCAAAGTTATGTGGTTTTATGACGCAAAAGAGTTCACTGTAAAAACAAACAATTTGTTTTAACTTAAAGGAGAAATCTGTAATGTATTTACTGTAATAAATCATAAAATGACCATGATATGTCATTGGAGATCAAGAAAACATGTTATGTTGAAATATTCACTGTTCTGACAACAATGATGCAGCTGTATTCCAGGCCAGAATAGAGTTCAAATTAATGCCGAATGTTTGCTTAATTAGTTAGTGTCTGTTTATGAGTTGTTAAAAATCGTTAATAATCTTGTAGAAGGAGAAGATGTTTATAACAGTTAAATTGAGCAATATGTTAATAGAGTCTGACAGACACTAAGGCAGCGGTCACTGAACTCCACCTCCAGAGTCTGTATTTTTGGAGCAGTGGACTTGTGTTTTCAGGGTTAGGGGCTTAACTTACAACTGACAGTTATAAACAGCTGATCATCTTACAGTGGAGGACTGTTATCGTCAATTTATGATTTTACATGTGTCTAGCGCCCCTGCAGTGCTCCCGCAGCCAGTTTCCCTAGATCTAGGTAGGAGGGGGAAAATAACTTGCTTCAACCAAAGATAGTATATTAGATATTTCAGCCTATTTAACATACCTTCTATTGCTCCAACTCATTGTTCTGACTGCAGTACTCATTTGAAAAGGCAAGCTGAGGAAAATTTGAAGAAACATACTTGATAAAATAAACTTGATATTCTCATTTTTAAGAGTCAGTTCTTTATTTCATGTGAAGAGCTTCAATTTATAAAATGTTAAGTCAACCATGACCTAACTGTATTTCAAGAAGAACTTGTGTTTACAAGTTCTGAAATTAATAAATAAAACCTAAATTTACTTTAAGTTTATGAGGAAAAATTAGCTAATTCCTCTAAATTCATCTCTGATTTCTTACTGTGTTGAGTGTTTTTGTTTTCCCTTTTTAGTTATTTCTAAGCTCTATCAGCATTTTGTATCACAGGAAGCATATTGAGTGTGTCAGTCACTGAAGCTGCAATAACAAAGTCCATCAAAGACAGACAGCTCTTGTCTTTGGACAATTTGCCCCCCATCAGCCATGACAGGCTCTCTGTTGTAACTGTGCACCGTTTTCATTCTCCTTCCTTTGACGAACACATCATTGTTCCCAGATGAGCTGTCTTCCACTAAACACCTCATAGGCCACGAATGACTCCATCACCAAGCTAATGACTTTGTCTCATCTTCCCAGCCATTTGTGTCAAGAAAAATTTTAGCTCCGCTGATTAATTTGTTTCCACTTAAGATAACTTAATAAAAGATAACTTGACGAGGTGGAGATGTGTTTGGTTCCAGAGATTTTTCAACCTGCAAGTTTACATGCAAAAGATGAAGGTTCAGCTGTTTCTGTAGCTTTGTCTGCCAAACTACTGCTACAGCGTGCAGGCCTACCCTAGACTTACAAGTCAGTCTATAAACACTTTGCTCAGTAGAGAATGAGGACAATCTCACAGCTTTTGTTGCTAAAATTGGGTGGAAACAATTAGAGAGTTAAAAAAAAATGCATTGCAGAACCAATTCAAAGTCTGCAGGGCCTAACATGCAGAAGTTATGTGCCTCCTACTGAAGAGAAATGGGGGGTGAGTGTAGTTTCTAGGAAAGGTATGTCCTTGAAAAAATATAAGGGCCCTAGGTTTGTTAGCAGCTATACTTGTGAATCGTGAATTTACATCCTCTGAGCATTTAAACATGTCTATGCTGAGTCCACAAATGAAGCAGAGGACAGTTTTTAAATCAAGAAAAGGTTAACAAGTAAGGGAGAGGACTAGAAACAATATGACTGGGTATCTATGCATGACTACATGACTTTCTGTACCTAAACAATACATTCTTGCCTTATTTTGCACAATAAAAACCGGGTTCAGTGAAAAGCTTTTAGAAACCGAATCAGTTTAACGTTTTTAAGTATGAATGCTCATGTAGTTGCCAATAATGTTAGCATATATATGTGTACCTATATGCAAGTAAATTGGCTAAAAATAAATGATTGACTCCTTTGCCATTGTCAGTAGACAAGTTTGTCATTTCCTGATTTTGCTGCTTCACAATAAAAGTATTTAAATAACAAATTAACGGGGGACTTTAATTGATAATTAATAGAATTTATAGGAAATTAAATATGTATCCAGCACTTTATAGCTGCTTGACTCAAGACAAGTGCATCATGAGTTACACACACCTTCTACCTGCAAGTACAACATTTGTAATGCAGATGCAAATCCCTGGGCTGATGTGCACTGTCAAAACAAGTATGAAAAAAGGGGCAAAAGAGTCAAAGAAGTTAATGACAGAGACAACAAGTCTTCAAGGCCATCATTTATGACTGACTAGAAGTGTGTGGTGGTGGCTGCCTCTGCAGAGACCGTGCCCTCTTCCTGTTTGTCCTCATTTTTCTCGTTATCTTGCTGTGCTAAGAACACTTTATCAACCCAAAACGTTGGTATTTGATGGTCTGGTATTTTTCTAGTGTGTTTATGAATTGCTCGGAAAAATCCTTCGGATTCTACCGTTAATAAATGGACATCAGTCAAGTAATTTCAGATCAGAAAAGGTGTAAAACAAGTCTATAAATGTGACAAAGCATTGGTGACATCTTTAATACTTGACAGATTTTGATAACTACAAAAACAAACAATATAAACACAATATCTGAGGGTCAGTAGTATTTCCTTTTTTTCACCTTTGCACGGAGTAGTTCACATTCATCTTGTGAAATATGATAATAACAGTTACTTTCTACTTATTTCCAATATCTACCTGTCAGAGCAAGGAGAAACCTTTATTTCCCTGTCATCTCTATGTAGCATTAATTGAGCTTTGCAGTTAATTATGTAGGACTCACTGTCATTAGTTCCATTGAGCTTGTCGCACCTCAATAGTTTATTCATTCAAAAGTGCAAATGTAAATAATTGCATCTTAGGTTCAAAGCAAACAAGAAGTATAGTTAAAAGCATGCTTCAGTTTCTTGCTGAAAACCAGTTTTTAATGTATGTTTTTGTTTTAAGTGATCTTACATTTGAACTTCAGAAGTCATACACACTCTTTCACGGATAAAAAAATCAACACTGTTCCCACAGGGAGAATCATCTTCCTGTTTTTCTTTCAAGGAACCAGGGTCTGCTTTATGTATGATGATAGTCAATATGCCTTGCAGCAATATCTCACATCTATAAACTATGTTAAAGCAATATGGTGTTTTGATGTCAAATCACAACTGATATACAAAAGAAGCTTGGTGCTATCGAATAAAGAACTGATGTGTAGATTCTTCAAAGATCCAAAGTAACGTCCTTGTCTAGAAAAATGACAGATTTGCTTAAATTTCACCTCTGTAAGGAGGCAGGATGGGTGAAGGTTAGTGAGAGAAGGCTGAATCAACATTTGGCGTTTCTTTCTGACCCCTCTCTCTTTTATCCACTCTCCTCCATGTCCTGAAAGACAGTGTATTTATGAATTATTTATCTATGTTTGAAAATATTAAACTTGTGATGTCCTTGTCCTGTGTCTTATCTCCAAGGGCATCATAAGAAGCTGTAAAGAAAAAAAAATCACCAAAGGGATGGAAAGCACGGTCGTAAAGTAGCCTCTGACAGCTTTTAAATCTTGGTATTGAACGTACCTCAACATGTTAAATTACTCATTCTTACCAAACAAGCCTCTCTTTCTCTTTCATTCCCTCTTTACATTGATCAGAAAAGGTTGTACCCCACGCCAAGCTATGGCTTGTGACTCTTTATAGCCATCAGTGCCTATCCTGCTTTATACATGTACTGTATGTCTCTGTGTGTATTCTTTTCTGAGATTGCTGAATTTTTCAAAGTTCTACAAAAGTAAACCTTGCAAGAGACATATAAAAAACATACAGTTACATGTTACAGTTTTCCTGACAATGACCCATAGTGTTCATGTGAATTATAACTTTGGTTTCTTCATTCTTTGCCCATGATGGTCTCCTAACCATAACCAAGCATTTTCTTGGCCTAAAACTAACCGAACATCAACCATAGCGCTGGAAGATGAGAAAACAGTCATTTAATTTTTTTTTTTTTTTTTGTGGCGTGTCAGGTCAGAAAATGCTCATGTGTTGTTTTGAAAGGCAGCGGTAAACCTGGAACTTTCTCATTTTTATCTGAATTTCACAAGAATATAAACATAATTTCATGTGGTTGAAATGGGTTTTCCATCTGCTGTCGTATTTTTTATGTCATCTCGCAAACCCTCAATTTCTTTTTGCACAGGGCTGCAACTAACAGTAATCAATTAATCTGCTGATCATTTTCCCATGAACTGATTAATGTCATTGTCAAAGTCATTATCACATTTTTCCAGTGTGCAAGGTGAAATCTTCAATTATCTTGTGTTCACAAACATGAAGATATTCACTTTATTTTCATACACTAGTATCATACACATTCAAAACAAGCCTGTTTGGAACGGGCCCATCGCCCAGGCCTTGGCCAGAATTGCTTCTTGCAGATTCCTGAGAACTGCTGCCATGGCGTAGCTGCACTCACTAGCAATGCTAAAATTTATGTGTCATTTAGATGCATAATCTCATATTTTTGGAAACAAAAGCATTCATTACAAAAGTAACAGGTAATTATAGTTAATAGGCGTCCCCTCTTAATACACTGTTATAGCAGAAGTAAGGCACTACTAATGAATTTATAAGGGCTTGCACCTGACAGTGCACTACCTTGGGTTCTCTGCAATACACCTGCCAAGTGTGAAGACAATCAGATAAACGATTGTTGAGAAAATCACAGGACAGACATACAGACAGACAGAGACTCCTTCCATTTTAGTTGTGTGACTAAGAAAGACAGCAAATTTTAGGCTTTTTTGCTTATGAAATGGCAACAAACAATTACTCAATTGTCATAAATATGGCTGATTCACTTTCTGTCGTTTGACTGATCCATCAGTGGACCACCTCTTTAGTTAGTGTTGCAGCCCCCAGTTTGGGAAACACTTTTTCCGTTGGTCTCGTATGTTTATCCTTCTCAGTTGTCTTTCAGTGTACAGTGGATCACAAGCAAAAGGATGCAGTTTGTTAATGAACAGACTGAACCTTTAACTTTCCAGTCACCTCCTGGTTTGTCTGTGGTTTGTTTAATGTATGAATACTGAGACAGATGCCATGTTTCATAAATCCAAGAACAGATGCACAAACCAGTCAGATTTGTTTTATGCTTTATTGAATTAAACCTAGTGCATACAGTATGCTTGTTAACAATAATAACAAATGACAACAATAATAAACGTTAGACAAACGAAGAGACAGACATTTGTAAAACCTTTATCGTGGGAAAAGGAATTGTCAGTGATAATATTTCTGAGCAAGCACCGAGCAAGGAGACTGAGTGTTATGGGAAGAGAAAATAGCACATCACCCCCTGATAGTAAACATACTCCCTTTTATTATTATTATTTTCTCCCTAATGATAGTGCACATTATGAGACTTTTATCCTATCTTCAAGCACCAGTTCTGTTAGTCGGGACATTGTAGCGGCTCCTCGTCGTTTCTTGCCATTTGTTTGCTAAAATTATTTGTTTGCAAGATGAATTGCTGCACTGGCAGGCGAGATGACAGCCTACACGAAGATGATATTGAATTGATTTCTGAAATGTTGCAGAACGGACTAGTTGATGTGTACCACGAGACATGAATAATAAAAATTCTATTAAAAAGCTCTTGAATGGCTGACACTGGAATATTATTTGTGATGATTAATTTTCTTCAGTCATTATAAAGGGGAGTTGGCATCAGATTGCCTCTGACAAAATTGCTTTTCATTCCCTGGTGAATACCCCCAGTATGCTTTTTGAGAGCACAAAACCATATTTCTCAGCGCAATATTATGTCAAGATAGGCCCTGGAAAAGACAACCACAGGCTCTGCTCATGTATCACCTTATTAGTGCCATAAAATCTGTGCTGCTTTACCTGCTGCGGGTCATTTGGACACAGCGGATACATTTCATGATGAAGAATGTGAGGTTTGTTTAGTCCAGTTTCTTATTTATTTCTAAAACACATGATTGGCATTATAATTATGAGATTATAAAATGGCCACTAAGTGAGTGTCAGTGGTGTTTTTCCACTTAATGAATTTGATTAACTGTATTTTAAAGGCGTGCAGGCTGACAGTATGTCTTTTAAGCTGTCAAGATTTCTGAAGCAAATTACTCTGTACAGCAGCTGTTGTTGTTGTCTATCTCTAATTAATTTGCTGTGTATGTTTGTGTTGAATTAATTCTTTACACTTTTGTAAGCGCAACAATTTGCATTTCTAATTATTTTTGTTTTCAGCAAAAAGCAGCCTGAATTGACTGCTGTCTGCTGCAAACACAAATCTGAACAACAACAAAAAATCAACAGGTGCATTTAAAAGCCAATTATGAAGCTTTTTAATTACTCAGGATCAACATTTGTTAGCTGTTTCTCTCAGAGAGTTTTATTGAACTTCAGTTTGTCATTAAACTGTTGTGTAGCAGCAAGATTGTGTGATGGACACGTCTTTCTCAGAGATTCATGTGTGGAAACCGGCTCCGTATTTTCAATTTATTCACTTTATAACTAAATGTGACACTGTTTTGAGACACAGGTACAATGTTTTTATGTTGCTGTATTGTGTTCATGTGTATTTTCCCTGTGTGCTTCCTCCCACATCCCAAAAATATGAAAATTACTGTAGGTGGATTGTATAGACTCTAACTTATATATTAAAGTGTCTCCCTTTGACCTTTCCTGGCATTTTGATATACATTGAGAACATATTATCCACTTGCAGCCCTGAAATTGTATCAAAGATTTTTAATAATAATAATTAGAAACTTATTTTTTATGCAGAAAAAGCCTGTACATTAATTCATACATGATAAATACCGTGCTGGACAGAAGTAAACAAAAAAACAAAAAACAAAAAATAGAGGCCTGCACACTAGATAATGCTCTCATGAACATTTATTCCTATACCACAATGTAGTATAGGAATATCATCACCTGACATGAAGAATAAGAGCTTGTGCACAAAACATCACATGGTGGTGTAGGAATAAATGTTCATGGTAGCATTTTATCTAGTGTGCAGACTGCATTTTTCTTTTCTTTTTTTAAACATTATTTGTATAGCACCTCACATGCAACCCAGAGTTTTATACCAAAGAAATCACATGTACCAAATGCTTTACATAAAAAGGGAAAATAAAGCCATAATTAATGGAAAATAAGATGGAAAATAAAACTCACTTGATAATAATAGTAAAAAAAATAAGATAAAGATGAGAATAGCATACATAGACTGCATCTTCACATCAAAACAGACATAGACTTAACATGAAAACAGGGCTAGAATTAATGTAAAATAGGATGTATAACAAAACCCACTTGATAATACTGGTAAAAAAGAATAATAATAACAATGTTTAAAAAACAAGACATAGAATTCATGACGCAATAATTAAAAAAAAGTTAAAATAGGGTATATAGAATGCAGTAAATCAAGTTAGAAATAAACAACATTTTAATAGAAGTGCAGCAGTGTGTAATTGTGAAGCAAGCTGCAAAAAAGAGTTTCAGGGCTGTACTAAGAATGTCATTGCTAGTTAAAGGTCTGGTGTGTGAGATTTATAGGGATTTGTTGGCAGAATATAACAGAAAGGTTCTTCTACGTGCTTGGAAGGGATGGATGAAAAGGAGGGGTTTGCAAACTGTGAGTTCACCACTAGATACCACGAAATCCTTCACAATGGTCCTTTAAAGGCTAAAGTGAAGAGATACATTTTTCATTTTCTTTTAAAAGTATTTCGCAAACTGGCCTCCCTGATATCTAAAGTTAGTGTGTCACATACATATCTTGAGGCATAATTCAGGATTGCATTCCCGATTTTCTTTTGGCTGTTTCTAGTAAATGAGTAAAGGTTGCACCCTTTCTAAAAAATGTTTTCCTTCTTTTTTTCTGCATTTCCAGAGCTATTCCAGTCAGGGCAGAGGCAGCAGCGGCGGAGGAGGAGGAGCAGGGGATGAGGACTACGAGATCCCCCCCATCACACCCCCAAACCACGCCGACCCTTCCCTGCTGCACCTCATGGAGCATGAGTCAGGTTACCCCTTCCACTCCCTGCCTCACAACGGCCTGCTCAACACCTACTCCTACCCCGAGCTGCCTGCCCTCATGATGTCCAACATGCTGGGTCAGGAGACCCACCTCCTCTCGGGGCCTATGCACTCAGTGAGTACTACCTTCTTTTTTTTTTATCAGTCCCTTTTTAGCTGCGGCCCTCTGTGATCGTGCAAGTCAAGCGCTGTGGTAGGCTATTAGTCTTGGCGGTTAGAAGGCTGGAAGTCAGCGCAGAGAACAATTTCTCTGAAGGTTTCACATGTTGGTGTCACAGAGAGTTCAGTCTTTTGAAAATGTTTCCAAAAATTGATCTTATGATACTTGAAGCTATAAACTCATATGAAAAGCAATGAAACAGCAAAATGACTAATTCTTCAATGTGCCACACTCAATAGTCTCAGATCTTTTTTTTATTATAGCAAAGTGTTCGTCTATTAGAGTGATAATTAGCCCGGTTAGAGGCCAAGGAAGCTGAGACAGTGAAGTCTGAGCGAGGCCAGGGTCTATACATGCAACATTTATAGATACAGAGCTGCCGCCTCCTTAACACCCAGACCTTTGCAGCAGAGCTCCTTTAATATCTATTCAGCTGCACAACTCAAAGATTTCATTGCCTCAAAGTGAGCTAAGAAAGGGAGCAAGAAACTCGGCGCTGCACATTTTCATTCGTTATGATCGGCAAAAAAAGAAACAGGGAGGGATTGGAAGGGGGGTTCGACGAGAAAATCTTGACGAGGAGGGGTGGGGGTATTCCTTGTCAGCTACTTTTTATTTTCAAAAGGATGCCGAGGACCCCCGTTCCCCCCCAACCTACAGTAAAGGGACTTTTTCTTGTGTTAAACATGCTTCACACTGAACATGTAAACACCCCTGGCGAACACATTCAAATGCTTTAATCATAGGATCGAACCAGATGAATTATAGATGGCCTGTGCGGTGAATTATTCAACGTTATATACTTTCATCTGACATAAATATTACTTTTTTCTCTCTCTGCCCTCCATCATGAATATTTATGCTTTAATGTGAGCATCCGTGGCATTTATCCTCCGTTAATCAGGTCTTATGTGATTTTCAGAATCAAACTGCATAAGTTGCAGGCTCCATTTTTTTTTTTTTTTTTTTTTTTTTTCCGTGGGTGGTAGCTAAGGCCTCCATTAAAGCCAGTCTTCAGGATTAGGTCACAATCTATTGGCTACTGTGCTGAATATGCTTGGTGCTGGAGAAAGATGCTGTTGACTGGAGCATTTACAGTCAATCTGCTTTTCAGTCCAGATAGCTGGAAACCTGTACAATAATTTGGATGGGTTGATTTTAGTAGAAGACTAGGTCACACTTTATTTTACAGTACACTAATAAGACATAGTAAGCCATATTTTGTATCAGATTACACAAAAAACTGCAAGCAGTATGTTTTATAAGACAGTTTTAGACCTTTTATTAAACCCATATTAGACTTTCTTATAGCATTACAGAACTGTGCTGTAAACTAAAGTGTATTATTTATACACAAATATATAATAATGGTGAAATAAACATAACCTATGATGTGCATTGTTTTTGGAAATAGGACTCATGATAGAGGAGGGTGTGATTCAATCAACTTTTTCTCGTGGTCTAGTGTTAAAAAAGTGATATAAAACTGTTATAAAATTCTCAATGAATGGTAATATCAAATCACAATACTTTTAGAATTGCAATACTTAAGATTCACAGTATATATTGAATCAGCACCTAAATATCTTGAAAGTATCGAATCAGGAGATACAGTAAGTGTATTGTCCCAGCCATAATATCTGCTACTTCCCTATTTAAGAACAATATGTGAACCAGATCTACCAGGTAAAGGCCAAAATTATAGAGGTAGAGGAGCACTTTGTCTATGGGTAAGAGTGTGAAATAATACTCTTAAGTTAAACATAGTGCAACTGAAGACATATAAACTGTGTGTAATGCATGTATGCAGTATAAAGTTTTACACTCATGTGATGTCCATGCAGGAGTATACAGTATGTAACAAAGCAGCCCCTTTTGGCCAATAGTACTTCACAAGGAAACAGAGAGGGAGTGCCTGCTTCTTACACAACTTTTGTTTCACCTTTGCAATTATTTATTCTCAAATAGCCCTTCAGGGTAATGTTCCATTTTCTTATTTCACACCCCCTTTTCTCATAAATGAACCGTCATTGCAATAAATCACCGCACAAACAGAGACTTGCACACACTGTGAAAGGTCCAGAGATTTATGTAACACATTCATGTTTCCCACTTCCACATTTTAGTACTACTCTAGCAGAGCCTGGCTAATAATAGCCGCTATTAATATTTCTTGTTGCCTAGCAACCCCAGCAAGTAATAGCTTACTCTGGAAAAATAGATGACCGATAAGGAAGAAGAAGAAGGAGGGGGGGTTGGAGTGGGGGGGATTCAATTCATTTATTATCTCCTGGGACAAGAGGAGCTTATTTCTGAGGCTGCGGAATAGGAAAGTAGGGCTGTATATTGAGAAATATTTTAAAGCAATTGGAGATGACGTTATTTTCATTTTGGTTCCATTAGGGATGTTTCATTTGATGCTTCCCCAACAAAGTCAATTAACCTTAATTTCATACTGATAAAGGTATAATAAGCAAGATTGGATTTACAGTATGTCTGCTGAATGCTTAAAGAATAATAAGGGTGGATGGAAAAAGGCTCTCGGTGTAAGCGGGGTCGGAAATGAAGAGACAAGCCTTTACCTTTGTTGTGTTGTATTAACAAAAAGCCTCACAGACAAAAATTGGAGGAGATGGCCGGAAAAGCAAAACGCTAATCGTTCGACAGTCTTTTCTTTCACCATCGCTGAAGAAGCAAATAAAAAGTCAACAGCGTTACCTTAAGGATACACTTCTCTTCAATAAAAAGCTATCCTTCAGTGCACATATAAACCTCCTACAAGTACAAGCTCAGCTGGAGCAACAGATACGCTTCATCTCAAGGGATGTTGTTGCTGGTTTTTGTACAACATTTAGCCTAAGGCTAAAGCTCTGTAAACTTCTCCCTGCTTTGGGATTCTCTTTTTCAGCGCACATCGATCCTACAGCAAACACAGTTAAATCATTACAGGATTGAGAGCAGTGGATTTGCCGTCATCATCATCATGCTGCATATACGCACAATTTTACATCGGTTCTTCCTGGAAGCTTTAAAGACTGTAATTTCTGTTCATTTAGAGTTGACTATATAATAATCTTAATATTTTTGGCCCACAGAGAAGCATATGTCTCTGCAAGAGCCCTGTTTTTTCAAGCTAAATTTATTCTGTCTGACAACCTCCTCTTTTCCATCTAATTATGACTCCACAGGCAGCAGATAAAAGTGTAGTAGATGGATAAAACAGGTGTCAAACACATGTATTGAGTCTTAGGCAAATTTCAGAGCTTTAATGTATACTGAGGTTTGGTTTTTCTATTTATTTTCAGCCGGTAGATTTTAGCACTTTGTTCAGATGTAGGGTTTGATCCTCTCTGCTGCAGTCGCATATTGTTCATAATAGTCTTAACTGCCAGTTTTGAACCATTTCTCACTTGAAATTGCAAGAAATTGGAGTCCATTTACAAGGACTCCAACAAGCAGAAGGATCAACATCGGTGTTATAAAAGACAGAGCTGTCAATCAGAGATGCTCTTACATTCTGTTAACTCCTCCCTGCGACGCTGACCTCCTCTGTCAGCTCCTTTAAATCGAGGCAGAAAGGGCCGAGTCTTGGATGACTGGATACTGCAAAATGTAACATGCCTTCGTGTGAACGCTCGTTGCTGAGGGAGAATCCCTGTCTCACCCTTAGCTGTCAGCATTTCTGCCACCCAGGCGCACAGGGGAAGAGGTGGCACCCAGGGGTCTCGTGTTGAACAAGCCCCCTGATCGTTCAGGTCTGGCTGAGGCTGCGGCGGTGGGGGGAGATACAAACGAGATGTAGCCCTTTGAAAAAATAACGGCAGGGAGACACTCACCAGCAGACGGTAATGAGGGGTCGTGGAGGAGTTTGCAGAACGGCCCCAACACGGAGCCTTGAGGGGCACCAGCACGTTTAAATATTGAAACAGAGCACCAGCCCCTGTCTCATTACCGGTGTAATGAGGCTGGTTAGGGAGGAGGGAAGCCCCTGCTGCCAAAAAAGCAGCTGCCAGTTTTACAAGTTTATGTCACACATTCAGTCAGATGACTCCTGATGGGAACTTTGTTCAATTTTGTTAAACATGCAGTGCCACATTCATATTTTTGGCAGCATGTGTGATGTGTGACAGGCCACCAGCAGTCAATTTTTTTTAACGTTCTGCTGTGTTGAGACAGTGACAAGTTATTTTGACAAGTTATTGTTGATATCATGGATAATTTGTCAGTTGAAGATACTGCTGTGGTTATTTATTTTTAAGGCTGCCTTAAGAGATTTTTGAATGACTGTTGTTGGAGTTTTAGGGGGGCCTTTTCAGCCACTTGAGTGCAGAACACCCTGCTCTGATATATTATCACCTTATAAAGTCATTATCACCTGCTGATTAGCAAACAGTTACTCATGTACACATCCAGACACACACTGTCAGATCCAGTCAGGATAGAGGTATAGCAATGCAGCAGAAACCATGACGGTAACGACCACAGAACCAAACTCTAAGCTTCAACACAACAAACAGTAGTCCACAAACCAATGGGTGACGTCACAGTGGGTTTACGCTTACATAAATCCAAAACAATCAGCTGAATGAGGCTGAAAAGCTGTAGAATTAGAGATAATTTACCGTGAGCAACACCTTGTACATTACACATAGTCATTCAATTCAGTGGTAATATAGAAAATATTGATTAGTGGAGCTTTTATAGTAGAAAACAAACTAATTCGATCCTGTCCTCTGTTAAAAATAATGAGAGAGAGATGAGCACAGTAGTACATAATGTAAATATGCAAAAGTACAGCATGTTTGCACTGTGTGTCATGCTCAGCTACAGTATGGTACAGTACACATGTGTTTACTGTGTGTATGTGTGTGCCTTTATTTCCAGGATCAGTCTCTGTCAGAGTCACTGATTGCTACAAGGTTATGTGAGCTTGACTTAATTTGAGCTCATTTAATCGGTGAAAGGAAATTTATTTTGCATCACTTGGCATTTAGGACATAGACAGCAGAAAGGGGGGGAAAGGCCATAACTATTTCAATGTAGAGACATACAGTAAAAACTTTATTGACAGCTGCGGTTATTGACAGCACGTGGATAGTTAAATAAAGGCACAATCAAACCATTAAAAAAGGTCAGAGAGCCTATCGACACTGGACACAAACGTGTGGTGAAACATCTTCTGACAAATATGACAATGCACAGGAAGCAAAAGGGTGAATGTAAAGAAAGTGTTGTATACAGGACACCATGTATGCTTGAAACTAGAAGATCACCTTTTTCATGTTCCAGGCCCCATCCACTGCCAACAATCTAATGAGAAGAACTGCCTTAAAATAAACTTTTATTTAAAAAAAAAAAGAAGAAGAAGAAAAAAGATCACTCTAACTTGACTTCACATGCTCAGTTCAGTTGGATTACTTGTGGGGGGTTTTTTTTGCTTGTTTTTTTTAAATTGAAACAGCAATCTTTTTTTTTCCACTGTAGGTTTTAGACATATCTCATATGACCTGCTTGCTCTGCTGCCTTTCACTGGGATAGATATGACATCTCGGTGACGTTCCCAGATAAATCACTTTTTGTAACAGTAGAAATGTTTTCTGTTGTGGCTTTTCATTTCAAAAAAAGACAGATGCCCTTCAGTGCTGCACTCCACAACAGGGGTGAACAATGTGTCTTGTAGTTGTCAAGAGAAATGACAGCGAGATAATTGGGAGGGCACTCCCGTTTCGTTTAAACCGAGACAAATAGGCTTCCAAAGACATTGTGCTTTTTAAAAAGTAAAGCTTTGTTTTGTGCAGGTTATCATGCCGGGTTCGGCGTGAAGTAATGAAGAGGAGTATTAACGGATTGAGCATTAAAAACAAATGCTCATTCATTGCACTTCATGAATATTCATGGAACTAATTCAAATAACCTTAGGCGACTGTTACGACTAATGAATATTTAAAACAGCTTGGTCACAGAGATTTGAACACTGCATTACAGCTGACTTTCTGGGATCATCATGAACAAGGGTAAACAATTAGGAATGGCAAAAACAGATTTCAGTGGTGATCAAAACACATCTGGAAAACAATATCTCATGTTGTCACATTAGTTACGGGCCATCGGAGCTGCAGAGGAGAACGTGATGACAAGCGAGAGGACAGCAAGGTGAAGGCAATGATCATAACTATTAGTTGATTAATCAATTAGTCAATGAACAGAAAATATTCTCTGGCTCCAGTATCAGAAATAAAAGGCTTTGCTGCTTTTCTCTGTTTTGTATTATTGTTGAATGAATGCCTTTTGAAGCTGTTGGCTGGACAAAAGGAGCAATTTAAAGGGATAGTTTGTATGTTTTGAAGTGGGGTTGTATGAGGTGCACATCGATAGTCAGTGTATTACCTACAGTAGATGGCAGTCGGCACGCCCTCAGTTTGGAAAAGCAGCAGGAGTCCCAATAGTCAAAGCTAAGCAGTGTGCTCCTGAGGACAGGGTCAGGAGCAAAATGTATTTTAGCCACTTTAAAAGGTTCATCCAAAAAAATCAACATCAGTTTAAGTGTACACTATATTTAGAATATATTTAGTATTTTCCAATGGGAAACCACCGTTATACAAGCCAGATGTCGCTCTCTCCAAACCAGCCAAACTCCAGAGGTAAAATCAGTCATTTCACCTCACAGAATGTAGGATGGAAGACGGGAAGGATGACTTTTGAAAAAGAACCTCACACAACCTGACTTTAAATAATCTATGTCAAAATAATCTATATGTAGTCTATAAACTATCACGTTGAAGATATAACTTTGCAAAACTGTGATGGCCATTTGTTACTATTTACTGACACTTTGTAGACCAGATTATTATTTCATTAATTGAAAAAATAATCCATGGTTTCATCAATAAAGAATATGATCTTAAATTGCAGCCCTAAACAGATTTCTAAAGAAGAAAAAAAAAGAAAAGAAAAAACAAAGGCATTTGTCTGATTCTTCTGACCACAAATCGTATGCGCTCCCTCATGCAGGGAGAGTTGTAGAACAAGAAATGAAAAGCAGCCTCAGCACAGCAGCTGAAAGAGTGGGACTCACCCTCAGAGGCACCCGGGGGTGACTAGACATGTTTACATTTAGCACGCTGGTTTTTGAAAAAGCCCCAGCACCCTCACTCGAGCAGGAGAATCCCGTACTGCCCACTTAAAAGGGGGGCCTCGGCTGCTTCCTTTGAGGGATCAGCGTGGTGACTCGTCCTCCTCGCCACCACCGCAACGCTAATTAGGCCCACCACAAAGCCAGCCTGTGGGGATAATGTCCCATTATTAGAGTCATTTGTTTCAATTAACCGCTCTGTGATTCTACAATAGCACAGCGCAGCCCAGTGCAAAGAAGCCATTACTCTCGCCCAAGGAACCACTGAGGTTTGGGACGAGAGTGTTTGTAAGAGGGTTTATGGATACCTGCTCCTGCCAGCGGTGGTGCTGCCAGGCTCCACACACTGCCCCGTAACTGAGGAGCTGTTACAGTGAAGCTGAAGAAGAATGAAAAAACCCTTATTCATGTATTTTCTAGCAGCTTTTAAAGACTGGCTTTTTTGTTTCTGAAATTTTGGCATTTTTCTGCACTTGACTGAGAACTGACTGAAGATTAATACAAGGCAGCCCAAGACCCAAAAGAGAATTTAGGTGTCTCTCTGGGTCCCAAACTTCCAAAAACGTCTTCCCCCAACATCTACCACTCTACATTTATTTTATTATTCATTTAAAATACATATGAAATGTATTATTAACTAAATAATTTATACATGTATTTTCACTTAGACAAATAATTCAATGTCCATTTAAAAATAACTTGAACATAATTTGCTTTTAATGGGCTAACTTACAAGTAATTAAGGATACATCAACAAATTATACACTAACAATTTGTCATCATCTGATTAACTAATATGGCATACTGTAAAGAGATACTGATGAAATATACTTGAAACAGATTTGTGAGATATAAAATCTTCCAGTGATTCATAATATATTAGCTAATTACTTATTAATCATTTAATCAATACTTAGTTTGTTCATGATTTACTAAAAGTTCATAAATTACTTATAATTTTTTTTGAAAATGATTAGTTTATCGTAAAGTTAAGGTTTATAAATGCATAAACTTACAGATGAACTTTTTTGTGAAGTGGTATATCATTATAAAAGTTTATCACAGCAATAATCAAATGTAATGTTAAGTTTCTCACCACCTCATTAAAAACTTGCACTGTCTACTGAAACGCCAGAGTGCTTTTAATCTGAAACAGGGAGTGTTAAGTTTGTATTAATGCAGTACTAATATACTTGCACTAATATATTATGGTTATGGTCCATATTCTTTATCATGCCTGGGCTGATCTGGATTTGTCCGTTTTCTGTTCAGGACAGTGTGGTTTATGTTGGTAGCCAAAATGTCATTAGTGATGTGGCTGTTACATTTCTTGACCCCAGCTGTATGACAGTGGTTAGAGCTACTCTCTGTGCGTCAATGCATTTCACTCTGCCAACTGGGAACCCAATAAAAATAGCTCTGTGACCCATTCTGGGTCCTAAGTTTTGGAAACACTGGTGCAAGTGATTGTTGACTTTAGCGAGGATCACTGAGAACTAAAGGCTGGTTTTCCCTTTTACATGAGAGAATTGTGGTTGACTGAATTACTATCCTGCTGCCGTATACTTATGTCTCGTCCTTTTTTAGAATACAATCAGGTTACTGTCTGAGCTTTGTGTACGGCTCCTTTTGTTCTCTTCAGCCCATGCATTACTTTTGTACTTCTAAAATTCTTGTCCTAAATTTGGGTCGTTTTATACTTATCTGTTTTCAACACATTAGCGCACTGGTTCCCAAAATGGGGTTCCCAACTTCCACTAGGGGTCGCCAAAGCTTCACTTGGCAGATGGGCGCTTGACTTTCAAGGGTGTTAGAAAGCTTTGTAAAAAAAAAAAAAAAAAAGTATTATAGTTCAGCTGTTTATTCATTGTTGTGAAGAAAACTAAATGCAAACATTATTTTAAATTTGAGATTATTATTTAAGATATAAACTTTAAAAAAAATCTCAAAGGATAAGAGCACAGTTAAGACGTGAACACTCTGCTGAACAGCCTCATCCTGCCAGCAGAAAAGAACACAGTTAAAACAACAATAAGCCAAGAGCCAGGGAGAAGAAAACACTGAATTTGCTAAAAAAGAAACCTGTTAAAGGTATAGTATTTAATATCTCCACATTAAAATGTCTAAAAATGCTTATGTTATATATTTTGTTAAGTGGTGTACTTTGATTATCCCAAATGTTTCCAACCATGTTCAAACGCCTTGAAATCCGTAATTAATTCATGGTAATGGTGCATTTCCTATTAGCCATTGTAGTAAGCAGTTAGTTGCTATAACTTCCAAAGGAAGTTAACAAACATGACTAAACACAGCATGAATAAAACTTCACTATTACCTCGTCTATCAGCATCATTTCTGCCTGAATCATGTCAGATGGATTTGGTACTTAACAATGAAGACACAACTCCCATGATCCATGATACTTTGCAGTGTCATCAAACTCTGTCTTTTGTTATTATTTTAATGTGAGAGAGACGTTAGAGAAGTTACATATTGTACATTTCAGTATGTGTGATTGTTTTCTTTTTGTTGTTGATGTTGTTGTTGTTTTTGAAAAATACATAATACAGACAGGTCATTGTAGAAAAAGTTCCTAAAAATATAAGGAAAACTCATCTCTGATGCAATATTCACAGGAAATGATCTGCTCAAAATTAATTCAAATCGCTTATTGTATTCACTATTTGGGTTTTCTTGTAGAGTTTATCAATTGTTCTTCACTCTTATTGTGATACACCAAATACAATACAGAATATGTATTATATAAAATATATAAAATACATGACTTAGTTCAGGGGTTGTCAGTTTACTCAATGATAGGAGGGCGTCCCCAAAGGAAAAAGGTTGGGATCTACCACATTAGCAGAAAAAGAAACCAGACTTGCTTTGACAACACTTCACCCACCTCCCCTATGTGGAACTTGTGAAATGACAATTAGTCTTGTGCCTTTATGGCCACCAACAAGCGACCCTTCATAATAGCTGTTTGTACTGTTTGTGTACACTTGCATACCGCCTTCTGTTGGTCACAGCTGGAGGCTGAAAGAGCCTACTGGTTGCAGGTTGCATAAGGCCCGATTATGAGAGATTATGACTGTGATTTGTTGCCTGATGTAAGAGGAATAATGTCAAAAAAAATGTGTTTGTGTGAATGTCTTTGATGTCACTTTTTCCTGATCATTTGCAAGTTGTTTTCAGCAGCTACAAGCTTCACTGTAAACCACCTCAATGTTTTTGGACACATAACAGCAGTGGTACAAAGACGCTTATCAACTTCAAATGCTCCAGAATACAATATTTCAGAGCACTTTTAGGTCCTTTCAACACCAGATAATGGAAACTTCGATTGTTACCAAGAGGTTGCTGCCCTGTGATGCCTCTGTTGCCAGGCTCTCTCATTGGCTTTCTCCCCCCGCTGCGCAGATGTTTACAAAGAGACATCACCAGCTCACATTAAAGGGTTCAAGTTGTCCCCTCGGGCTGTTGCTATGGAAATAACCCTGCTATGGTCGCTCATTCATGTTTGATTAATTGTTTTTTCCTTTCTATGCTGTTGCCTCTACAAAGACCTCATCATGGGAACATTTCATCTTGAAAACAAACAATAGGAAAAAGATGAATATGTCCAAATCTGTTTTATTCTCTCTTCCTGCTTTGTGGACATTCTGTGGATGTTCTGTGCTGATAAAAGTCTTAGAAATTGTATTAGTGGAGTATTAATGTTGATAAAACCCTGCCTATGAAGCCTTACAATCATAAAGACTGTTTTTATTTCATTTTCCCAGACTCACCTGGACTGAAGATAAGCATTTTGCCTGTTTCCCCCCTCCTAAATTGCACTGTGCTGTGCTGAGCTACAGCAACCCACTGGGGCCAATTAGGATGCCAGCAGAGCCAGGAAGTGCATAGCAGATGCTTTTGCCACTATTTATTAAAATCCAATCTGCGGGGGCCCCTCCAACAGCTCGTTAAACTACCGTTAATCTAATTAGCTCTCACTTGCCACTGTTTTCACCACATTACCAAATACAAGGGCCTCGACTTTGCAATTTAGGCTGATTAAGTAGGTCCAGCGCTGTTAGGCAGAGCTTGTAGGGAGGAGCTCCTCAGAGCTGTCAGTCATTTTCCACAGTCAGATAAATCATGCAGCAGCTTAGCTCAGCAATGGCTTTGGGCTCCAGTTTGAATTAAAATATCTGCAATGGGAATATTGGTTGAAATCAAATCCACATTGCCTGTTCAGTAGTGCAGGCCGGCATGTCTGAAAACACTAATGAAATACTCCACATCATAAAGACCTTGTATATTTGTAATGGCATGGTATCAGAACTGGATACAAATTCCATAATGGGCTCTTTATGGATCAAGTTCATGCGATTCCCACTGATGTCCTTTCATGTCTTTCAGATCACAACCATGATTCTGCACTTCCGGTTCGTTTATTGTTTTGGCCGGGCTGTATTTTTTTTTATTTGATGAGTGCTGCTGCTCTCTGGACAAGTGCCTGGTTCTACTCAGAGCTCTGTGCGGCAGCTTTGACATGCAGTCCTGCTCATTGCTTACAGATGGGCAGTCTGACATGGAGCTGTAATCGCTTCCAGATGAAGGGGGGCACAGTATATATTTTAAGACATATTTTAATCCATCAAGCTTTCATGCCTTCATGGTGAAGTAGATGATGGGAATTCATAAAGACAAGACTGACACAGGAGTGATTGTAGAATAATTGACAGGTCGTATCAGATATGAAGAGTTTATAAACCCTTTTGGTGGTGACGTCATGATTACATCACCGTGTTAGCTGGAGGCAAAACAAAGGAAAAAGTGTAGGCAAACAGAATAGTAGGACACATAGCCAAGAGAAAATGTCATCTTGCTGTGTTGTTGGGTGCAAGAATCGAAGGAGTAATGGCTCAAAATTGAAGTTTTTATCTCATACCAGCTGCCACTGCCAGAAAATGAAGACAACTGTGGTTAAACGTGATAAGATGATGTGTGGGAGCCACGACAAAAAAGAAAAAAAACAAAATGAATTCAGAAAATGTCAAGAAAGGAAATATTCTCCCACCTACCTTCCTCATTAAACAGAAAAATACAACAGATCATTCAAGTTTCTTTCTTTTACCAAACTAAGACCAGCTTTAATTAGCTTGTTAACTCTGTAAAACACTACGTTTAAAGTTGACAGGCAGAAACAAAATAAAACTCACTAAAATCATCTTGTTTATAACCCTATAAGAATCAAAATGCTACAAAGTAGTATGCAGTTTTCATTGTTTATATCTCTTCTTCCCTCTCTAACAGTTGAAGATGTCAATTTGTTTGATGAAAATGTGACGATAGACACTAGATTTTTTTTTTGTCTCGAGATGGCAAAGTCATGTCCCGCCCTACTCTGCCTCTGATTGGCTTACCCTGATATTCTTATCCTAACCCTAACCAATCATCCTAATGGCTAAACCTAACCAACCCAACCCACAAAGGCAATGAGTACTAGCCAATCAGATGCAGAATAGGCCAGGTCATGACTTTGCCCTCCTGGGAAAAAATGATATCTGTAGCCCTATGTAAGAGCCATAGTTCAGTGCCTTGTAAATGCTTTATTTTTTTCAATATAAAATCAGAGGAGAAGTGCTCTGTAACACAGATTCTTACAACTCTGTGAACAAAATCTGAGAGAAATAAACCTTTGTGTGCACAGAAGAAGTCTTAGATGTTTTACTTCAACTCGTGAAAAATGGGAGCAGGAACAAAACTTTGTTTCTGTTGAGTGTATTTTAACAAGCATCTTGTTCTTTGGGTTCCATTCATGGCATCAGGCAGTCTCAGTTTAGAGAAGGTTGAATCATTCAGATCTCAAACAGCTTTGTTTACATTCTCATCTTGCCTGCCAGCATTTTTTAAGGCCACAATCTTGACAGCATTACAAACAGGGGCACTTTGAAATGTTAGGTGAAACTGATATCTAAATAACAGCTAAATGCATGCAATAAAAACCAAAATGTAAGCCCACATGATCCCCCTACTCCTAATTATGGAAACCTAGCAAAGACTTACTTGCTTTCTCTAAAAACCCACTCCAGTATTTATTTATTCTCTTCTGTTCCAAAATCATCTGATCATATAGTCAGGTACAGAAGACTGACATAACCTTAATTCATTTTAAAAACATGATGTTGTCAGGAAAACCTTTAGATGATATTCATCATTTATCATACATTTGTGCGCTGTTGAATGGATGATTCAGTTGACAAACATGCTGTTACATTTTTCAAGCAGCTGACTTTGTAGCCACTCATGAAAGACGTGAGGCGCAATAACTTTTTGTTATGATTATTTTTGTTGCACTACACCACCATCAGGAACCCACTTTTTCCTCAAGGCTGCGAGTTACAGCTGGTGGTGAAAATTGCAGAAAAATTATATATGGCATGTTGGAATTACATTATTCTCACTGCTGCTTCTCTAACCATGGCCATTTATCTATTTATAAACCCACAAAGGCTTAGAGTCTGTAACAGCTGCACTAAGCTGCGCTCCTCTCCAGCATGCTGGTGTGGAGAGGTCCGTGCTTGTACTGTTGAAGAGGTCTATTCCATTGTGCCACATATACATTTTTCATCATTTTTATCATTATTTAATTTCCCTGGTCAGTGTCTTTAAAATATATTAAAATAAAAAATGTTAGAATATAGTAGCTTTAAATCCTTGTGAACATTATGTCCCATCATGGTTAGTTTGAGGTCTTGATCCTTTCACCACAAGTTGCCCAGTGAGATTTATTTACATTGAGATTAATGCTGATGCAATGTTAAAGCAGTTATAATCAATATTTATATATTAACAATGGATCACATGACTACTTGTCATGTGAACGTGGTGGCTCAAAGTGATAAACCCAATCAAGTGCTATCATCAGACCATAGTTCCCATTAGCTCTAAGGTGCTTGATACCATCTTTCAGTCATTGTTTTGGCTTTCTGGTCTGTGAATTTCCTGTTTTGGGTCATGCTCACCACTTTGACTAAAAGTCTCTAAAACCCCGCTGCACACTACCTGCTCAGCCCAGCTGCATAAGGCAGAGTTAGCAATTAGCTGGTGGAGACCAAAACAGAGCAAAAATAGAGCATGAATATTTGACAGAAACAGTGGTAAAATAAAATCAGTTGCCACAGGTTTAAGTAATAACCAATGAAATTCATGCTTGTGCAATTTAGTACATTTTGAGAGACATTTCACCCAATACATCAATACATCTTTTTCCTCTAGCTTTAAGTGTAATTTATCCGTCTAGATTGTTTTGGTGTGAGTTGCTGAGTTTTGGAGATCTCAGTATTCTGTGTTACTTTGTGGTGCTCAAAGTGCCAAAATACATAATACATTTGAAAAACTCAACAGCAATGTCGCTTTCCAGAAATCATGACCCGGTTACTCAAGATAATTCACAGACCAGTTTGGTGTAGGAACTATTTTCTTTGTACCGTCCTGAACTTGCCCTTTAAAGGTTTTACTTTAGATAGATGTTGGTGTGTGACTGACAGAAATGTCCTGAGCCAATCCTAACTATCTGGACCAATCCGCCCATATTTTAAAGGATTGGTATCAGCTAAAATAAGGAGGATTCTTTCCTTACTATACTCTATTGTGTTTTAAAGCCTCAGCATGCCCATGTTTCCTTAATGACAGCTGCTCCACAGTCCAACCATTTTTATTTAAAATACACTGCATGTCATAAGTGGTCTCACATAGTCATCTCCACGCTTCGTTTTAGCAATGTGTCAACACTGCAGAATGGTATGGCTGAACTTATTATCATACTGTTATATAGTAAAAAAACAAACATAAAACACTCTGGCTTATTTGTATTTCATAAACCAGTCTCAATAGCCTTGGACAGATACAGTAATGATGCCAGTGTAAAATAGTGAAGGGGGTTAACTTGCTTTGGTGAGATATTTGTACAGGCAGAGGCAATAAAATAAGTAAGTCCCCACAAAAATGGTAACATCTTTTAGCTAGTTTACATTGTACCGTACCATAACTCGCTATTTAGCGAGATAGCAGACAGCAGAAGGAGAGGAGAATGCTAACTGAAGTAGTCAGCAAATGGCAGGGTTATTCCAAAAGTGAGATGTTCATGCCTCATAAAAGCATAACATTACTTGAGTAAATCCATTCTTAAGACAGCATTCAGGTCAGGCAGTTCAATACTGAGAACAACAATGGTAAATGTGGTCTTGTTATTGAAAGATTGTCTAGCCAGAACTACTCAAACTGGCTTTTTTCCAAGTTGGTCCTTGATCAAACACTATTTCACTAAGAATCTTTGATTGATGTTCTTGAACTGCTGTTTAAAGAGCCTCTTCTGTATCACCGTCAGCTGCTGAGTAGCACTTGTATGTGTCTCATTCTTTAGGTCAGTGCACATTCAGACAGTATTTCCCTGTAAAAACTTGAATGTAAAAAAAAAACACACTGCAAGCCACTGCTGTGTGTCTTTTTCACCTTTTTACAGTTATTTAGCTTGAAATCCATGAAAGTGAGGATTTGATTTAGTTCTGTGTTCAGTACCTGCATCGTGTTTTGGTGTAATGACCATCACTGTAAAGAGAAAGTGTATCTGTGCATCACGTCTTGAGTAGTTCCTGTTTGTTTTTATGGCCTTTTGAAATCGATACACCATGCAGCACTCTGCACTCTGCTGCTCAGTGCATATGATGATGATGATGATGATGATGATGATGATGATGATGCATATATTCAGAGGAGGCTGTGATTGGACAAACATGGTTATACTATCCCATACTATTACCTGGTTTTATTGTCTAATTTCCATGTCTCTTAAACTCTGCCAGTCTGTGTGTCTGTGCCCGTCCTTCTTTTTGTTATCAAACCTCTTCTCTCTACATCACTCCTCCACCCCCCCCCCCCCCCCCCCCCCCCCCCCCCCCCCCCCCCCCCCCCCCCCCCCCCCCTTCTCCCCCTCC